>WNGS01157995.1:37148-53922 GCA_020271785.1 Procambarus virginalis
TTCTTCCTTTCCTTAAACCAGGAAAAGACCCATCCCAACCAGCGTCATACAGACCTATTTTCTTACTATCATGCCTCAGTAAAGTCGTGGAAAGGCTTGTTCATACTCGCTTCCAATGGTACCTTGAGTATAATATTATGCCGTCACTCCAAGATGGATTTCGACTGCAGTGCTCCACACTTGATCAAATACTCTGCCTTGAACATGAAATCCGCACCTCTCTCAGAAGCAGTAAATATTGTCTTGTTCCCTACCTAGACATTAAAGGAGCTTTTGATAGCATACCTCATACTTGCCTCTTGGCAAAGCTTGCACGTTTAGGCGTACGGGGAAGATAACTTCTATGGTTACAGTCCTATCTTACAAACAGGACCTCTAAAGTCCATACACAAGGCGAGTTTTCCGATGACATCCCAATACAAACGGGTGTCCCGCAAGGCTCCGTACTAAGCCCAACCCTTTTTGCTGCATTCTTAGCAGATTTGCCTAACACCCATCCTGTTCACCTCTCAGCGTACGCCGACGACTTAACATTGCATTATTCAGACAATGCCCTACCTAATACAGTCTCAACAATGCAAACAGCACTCGACCACCTCATAGATTGGACACAACAATGGGGCCTTCAAGTTAGCACTACCAAAACCTATTATCAGATTTTCACTAAAACAAGCCTTGTTCATCTACCCAGCCTCACAATACACAACACTCCCATCCAACACGTACGAGAACATAAATACCTCGGCATGCACTTAGACCCGCCCTCACTTACCTGGAAAGCACACATTCAGAAGTTTAAACAGACGACACAACCCCGACTCGCCATACTTAAAGCCCTCACTGACACCACCTTGGAAGTACACCATCAAATCTTGCTCCGTTTCTATACAACCAACATTCGCAGCCAACTAGACTAATGTTGCCAGGCATATGTGTCGGCTGCGCCTACTAATCTACAGAGCCTAGAGGTCATACAAAACAATGCCATGCAAATTATATGTGGCGCAATTCGTTCCACATCTATCCTCGGACTTTGCAGGGAAACTGGCCTCACAAGCTTAGCTACCAGACGAGACATAATGTGTGCCAACTCTCTGTCACTCTGTACCACTGCTCACCAGACACACCCATACAGATAAAAAATTAACCCAACAGTTAACCCACATAACCCCCGCTTCCCAACAAATCACTCGCAACCTTTCCTCACATGGGCTACAAATAACCTCAATATAGACCTCTCTCTACTCCAAAACTCTGAAACCCAACTTACTGTCTCCCCTATTCCACCTTGGCTTTATACAACTCCTAACACAGCAATACAACTCGAAGACAACATTCCAAAGTCTGCACCAAACTCAGCCATAGCCTCAGTCTTTGTCTCAACAATGACAAATTGCTACCCAAATACCACAGCGATTTATACAGATGGATCTCGCATCATCATGAACAACGTGCCCTCGGTCACTAGCGCTGTATGGATACCGGAATACCATCTCAAGCAGGGATGGCGGGTACCAAACCAACTATCTGTTTTCACAGCTTAATTATATGCCTTATATCAAGCTCTACAAATAATCACAACATTACCAATCGGGACATATACAATCTGTAGTCACTCCAAGAGTGCGATTCAAGCAATTACGTACTCTTCAACAACGTGCAAGGAGTTTGTTTACCCATGTCTTCAACTTCTTCATGAACATCAATTGAACGGTTATGACACCTCTAGCCAAAGGGTCCCAGCGCATTGTGGTATTCTCCGTGGCGTAGTGGTAAGACACTCGCCTGGCATTCAGCAAGCGCTTTGTCCTGGATTCGTATCCTGGCCGGGGAGGATTAACTGGGCGCAAATCCTTAACTGTAGCCTCTGTTTAACTCAACAGTAGAACTGGTACCTGGTTGTAAAAATGATTCTTCGCGGGAGTCGTATTTTGGTGAACATAGGATTAAGGATTTGCACGAAAAGTTAGGCGTACTAGTGGCTGTACAAGATTGTAACAACTCTTGTATATATCAATAAATAAAATAAATAAAAATAAAAAATAAGGAACTAGTAGATCAACTAGCCAATCAATACACAACACGTCTCACATTACCCTTCATCCAGTTCCCCATGTTGCACGTAAAGGAGCCTTCAAAAATACCATCACCCAAGATTTGGCGACGAAATGGAAAACGTGATGCTCACCTTTGTACTATGGGTCCATTAAAAAGAAATGGGAAACTTGGAAACATGTCAGATATAAAAGCAGAGAAATTGATGTAACGATGACCAGATTAAGGCTGGCAGCACACAGCTCTAAGTACTAAGTACAGCTCTAAGAGACTATCGAACACTATCTCCTTCACTGCTTCCGACATAATGCCAGAGTAAATTTCAAATAAATATTTATCGCACTTAAAATACTCTTTACCATGGAGCATATGTTAGGAGGAGGTGACCACTGGTCACAGGAACAATATCCAATAGTCAAGACACTGGCTAAATATCTCCAGTCGACCAACAAATTGGGTCACATGTGACCCGCGCCACATATATGCCTGGCGCCACCAACAGCTAAACACAGAACACAACTGCCTCGTGGCAGCGCCAAGGATCAGCTGACGCCATAAACACAACACCCAGCCCCACGGTGCGGCAAGTCTCCCTCCAACACACACCTCTGTTGTAGTCGCCGCTCCTCTGTCTACAACACAACGCAACAAGCACCTTTGGCACCCTTATCATCCTCATCATGAAGGCGTCTCCCAACACCAGTAGTGGTGCAGTCATCGGGTGGGTCGAACCCTTCATGCACACTACACCTATCATCATCAAGAAGAAGGAGAACGTTAACTTAGGCTACTGGCCATTAAACTACGCTACTGACGCATAGCCACCTATAGTGACGTTCAACCTTGGCTATTGAACGTCAACTAAGGCATATAAACATCAATTTAGGCTTTTGAACGATACGTTAGACTATCACACGTTAACTTACATGTCCGGGAGGCGGCATGCGGCTGACTGGCTCTTATCTCGACCCGTCACGCGAGGAGTCGAACGCCAGACACCTCAACGGGTGCTGATATCACCTTCACACTTAACATTTTGGCAGAATGTTTTGCACAATAATTTTCATTATTTATTTCTGGCTTAGACCTGACGGTTCCCCCCCCCTGTCCCTCTCTCATGCCTCTTACTCTCTCCTCACCTCTCCTTCCTCTCTCTCCTTTCCTCTCCCTCTCTATACTTTCTCTCTCTCCTTCACTCTCCCCCAAGAGAGTGAAGGGTCAGGCAGCCAGTGAATAATGTTTCAGATTACTATACGAAAAATCACTGATTTGAATTAGTTGTTTTCAAAATATTAACATTGGTAGCCGTCATGGTGGAGGGGGGGTGAGGGGGGGTGGAGTGGGGGGTCAGTATGTCACCTTGTTCCCTCTGGTGGTTAGTGATCCCCCCCCCCCTCCGACCAGCCTATGTCTGTCCCGTCCCCCACACCACCTTCCCTGCAAAGCCGTTGTCTCGAACAAGGTTGTCTGGTTGAAGAGTTAGTGTTGTAGAGACGACCCCACTTCCTGCCTCTTGTAACATCTCTGTAACAAGAGGTTACACAGATGTTACATCTCTCTAATCATCATCTCTGCACAAATCCTTCATATATATATATATATATATATATATATATATATATATATATATATATATATATATATATATATATATATATATATATATATATATAATTTGTAATAAAAGATATTTTGCGTTGTAGTTTAATGCATTAATTGTGTCAGAATTGAGGATTTTGACATCCTTCTCGTTATCTCTGATGTGTCATGAACTAAATGTATTTACATGTTGAACCCTTCTTCCCCGGAACCATTGAAAAACAATCAGCTGCACTCTAGTAATTGTTTGGTCTTACAATACTTTATACAGCAATTGATCTTTCAAATTGTAATGGTAATTTTGTAACTTTTCATATAAACTTTTCAGTAATGGAAGGGAGGCGACGAGAGTGATTGAGAGTGTGCAGTGATGAGAGTACTGTGCATAGTACAGTGTGAAGTGATGAGAGTACTGTGCTTGGTACTGTGTGTAGTGATGAGAGTACTGTGCTTGGTACAGTGTGTAGTGATGAGAGTACTGTGCTTGGTACAGTGTGTAGTGGTGAGAGTACTGTGCTTGGCACAGTGTGTAGTGGTGAGAGTACTGTGCTTGGTACAGTGTGCAGTGGTGAGAGTACTGTGCATAGTACAGTGTGAAGTGATGAGAGTACTGTGCTTGGTACAGTGTGTAGTGATGAGAGTACTGTGCTTGGTACAGTGTGTAGTGATGAGAGTACTGTGCTTGGTACAGTGTGTAGTGGTGAGAGTACTGTGCTTGGCACAGTGTGTAGTGGTGAGAGTACTGTGCTTGGTACAGTGTGCAGTGGTGAGAGTACTGTGCATAGTACAGTGTGAAGTGATGAGAGTACTGTGCTTGGTACAGTGTGTAGTGATGAGAGTACTGTGCTTGGTACAGTGTGTAGTGATGAGAGTACTGTGCTTGGTACAGTGTGTAGTGGTGAGAGTACTGTGCTTGGTACAGTGTGTAGTGGTGAGAGTACTGTGCTTGGTACAGTGTGCAGTGGTGAGAGTACTGTGCATAGTACAGTGTGAAGTGATGAGAGTACTGTGCTTGGTACAGTGTGTAGTGATGAGAGTACTGTGCTTGGTACAGTGTGTAGTGGTGAGAGTACTGTGCTTGGTACAGTGTGTAGTGGTGAGAGTACTGTGCTTGGTACAGTGTGCAGTGGTGAGAGTACTGTGCTTGGTACAGTGTGTAGTGGTGAGAGTACTGTGCTTGGTACAGTGTTTAGTGGTGAGAGTACTGTGCTTGGTACAGTGTGCAGTGGTGAGAGTACTGTGCCTGGTACAGTGTGTAGTGATGAGAGTACTGTGCTTGGTACAGTGTGTAGTGGTGAGAGTACTGTGCTTGGTACAGTGTGTAGTGGTGAGAGTACTGTGCTTGGTACAGTGTGTAGTGGTGAGAGTACTGTGCTTGGTACAGTGTGAAGTGATGAGAGTACTGTCCTTGGAACAGTGTGTAGTGGTGAGAGTACTGTGCCTGGTACAGTGTGTAGTGATGAGAGTACTGTGCTTGGTACAGTGTGTAGTGATGAGAGTACTGTGCTTGGTACAGTGTTTAGTGGTGAGAGTACTGTGCTTGGTACAGTGTGTAGTGATGAGAGTACTGTGCTTGGTACAGTGTGTAGTGATGAGAGTACTGTGCTTAGTACAGTGTGTTGTGATGAGAGTACTGTGCCTGGTACAGTGTGTAGTGGTGAGAGTACTGTGCCTGGTACAGTGTGTTGTGGTGAGAGTACTGTGCTTGGTATAGTGTGTAGTGGTGAGAGTACTGTGCTTGGTATAGCGTGTAGTGGTGAGAGTATTGTGCTTGGTATAGTGTGTAGTGGTGAGAGTACTGTGCTTGGTATAGTGTGTAGTGGTGAGAGTACTGTGCTTGGTATAGTGAGTCTCTCTCAGGTCTTGTAGGCACACACAGTGTCGTGAAGGAGCACCGTGGCACTCACACCATGGCACTGGTGGCACCCTCACACCATGTCACTGGTGGCACCCTCACACCATGGCACTGGTGGCACCCTCACACCATGGAACTGGTGGCACCCTCACACCATGGCACTGGTGGCACCCTCACACCATGGCACTGGTGGCACCCTCACACCATGGCAGTGGTGGCACCCTCACACCATGGCACTGGTGGCACTCTCACACCATGGCACTGGTAGCACCCTCACACCATGGCACTGGTGGCACCCTCACACCATGGCACTGGTGGCACCCTCACACCATGGCACTGGTGGCACCCTCACACCATGGCACTGGTGGCACCCTCACACCATGGCACTGGTGACACCTTTACACCATGGCACTGGTGACACCCTCACACCATGGCACTGGTGGCACCTTCACACCAGTGGCACTGGTGGCACCCTCACACCATGGCACTGGTGGCACCCTCACACCATGGCACTGGTGGCATTTTCACACCATGGCACTGGTGGCACTCTCACACCATGGTACTGGTGGCACTCTCACACCATGGCACTGGTGGCACTTTCACACCATGGAACTGGTGGCACCCTCACACCATGGTACTGGTGGCACTCTCACACCATGGCACTGGTGGCACCCTCACACGATTGTACTGGTGGCACTCTCACACCATGGTACTGGTTGCACCCTCACACCATGGCACTGGTGGCACTTTCACACCATGGCACTGGTGGCACCCTCACACTATAGTACTGGTGGCACTCTCACACCATGGCACTGGTGGCACCCTCACACCATGGTACTGGTGGCACCTTCACACCATGGTACTGGTGGCACTCTCACACCATGGTACTGGTGGCACTCTCACACCATGGCACTGGTGGCACTCTCACACCATGGCACTGGTGGCACCTCACACCATGGTACTGGTGGCACTCTCACACCATGGTACTGGTGGCACCCTCACACCATGGCACTGGTGGCACTTTCACACCATGGCACTGGTGGCACCCTCACACCATGGTACTGGTGGCACTCTCACACCATGGCACTGGTGGCACTCTCACACCATGGCACTGGTGGCACCCTCACACCATGGTACTGGTGGCACTCTCACACCATGGTACTGGTGGCACCCTCACACCATGGCACTGGTGGCACTTTCACACCATGGCACTGGTGGCACCCTCACACCATGGTACTGGTGGCACTCTCACACCATGGCACTGGTGGCACCCTCACACCATGGTACTGGTGGCACCTTCACACCATGGTACTGGTGGCACTCTCACACCATTGCACTGGTGGCACCCTCACACCATGGTACTGGTGGCACTCTCACACCATGGCACTGGTGGCACCCTCACACCATGGTACTGGTGGCACTCTTACACCATGGCACTGGTGGCACTCTCACACCATGGCACTGGTGGCACCCTCACACCATGGTACTGGTGGCACCTTCACACCATGGCACTGGTGGCACCCTCACACCATGGTACTGGTGGCACTCTCACACCATGGCACTGGTGGCACTCTCACACCATGGTACTGGTGGCACCTTCACACCATGGCACTGGTGGCACTCTCACACCATGGTACTGGTGGCACTCTCACACCATGGCACTGGTGGCACTCTCACACCATGGCACTGGTGGCACCCTCACACCATGGTACTGGTGGCACTGTCACACCATGGCACTGGTGGCACCCTCACACCATGGTACTGGTGGCACTCTCACACCATGGCACTGGTGGCACTCTCACACCATGGCACTGGTGGCACTCTCACACCATGGTACTGGTGGCACTCTCACACCATGGCACTGGTGGCACCCTCACACCATGGTACTGGTGGCACCCTCACACCATGGTACTGGTGGCACCCTCACACCATGGCACTGGTGGCACCCTCACACCATGGTACTGGTGGCACCTTCACACCATGGCACTGGTGGCACTCTCACACCATGGCACTGGTGGCACTCTCACACCATGGTACTGGTGGCACTCTCACACCATGGTACTGGTGACACTCTCACACCATGGTACTGGTGGCACTCTCACACCATGGTACTGGTGGCACTCTCACACCATGGCACTGGTGGCACTCTCACACCATGGTACTGGTGGCACTCTCACACCATGGTACTGGTGGCACTCTCACACCATGGTACTGGTGGCACATCTCACACCATGGCACTGGTGGCACTCTCACACCATGGCACTGGTGGCACTCTCACACCATGGCACTGGTGGCACCCTCACACCATGGTACTGGTGGCACTCTCACACCATGGTACTGGTGCACTCTCACACCATGGTACTGGTGGCACCCTCACACCATGGTACTGGTGGCACCCTCACACCATGGCACTGGTGGCACCCTCACACCATGGTACTGGTGGCACTCTCACACCATGGCACTGGTGGCACTCACACCATGGCACTGTGGCACCCTCACACCATGGTACTGGTGGCACCCTCACACCATGGCACTGGTGGCACCCTCACACCATGGCACTGGTGGCACTCTCACACCATGGCACTGGTGGCACTCTCACACCATGGTACTGGTGGCACTCTCACACCATGGTACTGGTGGCACTCTCACACCATGGTACTGGTGGCACTCTCACACCATGGCACTGGTGGCACTCTCACACCATGGTACTGGTGGCACTCTCACACCATGGCACTGGTGGCACTCTCACACCATGGTACTGGTGGCACTCTCACACCATGGTACTGGTGGCACTCTCACACCATGGTACTGGTGGCACTCTCACACCATGGCACTGGTGGCACTCTCACACCATGGCACTGGTGGCACTCTCACACCATGGCATGGTGGCACTCTCACACCATGGCACTGGTGGCACTCTCACACCATGGCACTGNGGCTCAGACCCCCCTGGGCTCAGACCCCCCCTGGGCTCAGACCCCCCCTGGGCTCAGACCCCCCTGGGCTCAGACCCCCCCTGGGCTCAGACCCCACCCTGGGCTCAGACCCCACCCTAGGCTCAGACCCCCCCTGGGCTCAGACCCCACCCTGGGCTCAGACCCCACCCTGGGCTCAGACACCCCCCCCTAGGCTCAGACCCCCCTGGGCTCAGACCCCACCCTGGGCTCAGACCCCACCCTGGGCTCAGACCCCACCCTGGGCTCAGACCCCCCTTAGGCTCAGACCCCCCTAGGCTCAGACCCCCCTGGGCTCAGACCCCCCCTGGGCTCAGACCCCCCTGGGCTCAGACCCCACCCCCCTGGGCTCAGACAACCCCCCCTAGGCTCAGACCCCCCCTGGGCTCAGACCCCACCCTGGGCTCAGACCCCACCCTGGGCTCAGACCCCCCCCCCAGGCTCAGAACCCACCCTAGGCTCAGACCCCCCTGGGCTCAGACCCCCTCTGGGCTCAGACCCCACCCTGGGCTCAGACCCCACCCTGGGCTCAGACCCCACCCAGGGCTCAGACCCCCCTGGGCTCAGACCCCCACCCTGGGCTCAGACCCCACCCTGGGCTCAGACCCCTCCCTAGGCTCAGACCTCCCACCCTGGGCTCAGACCCCACCCTGGGCTCAGACCTCCCTTCCTGGGCTCAGACCTCCCACCCTGGGCTCAGACCCCACCCTGGGCTCAGACCCCACCCTGGGCTCAGACCCCACCCTGGGCTCAGACCCTACCCTTGGCTCAGACCCCCCCCTGGGCTCAGACCCCCACCCTGGGCTGAGACCCCATCCTGGGCTCAGACCCCTCCCTAGGCTCAGACCTCCATGCTGGGCTCAGACCCCACCCTGGGCTCAGACCTCCCACCCTGGGCTCAGACCTCCCACCCTGGGCTCAGACCTCCCACCCTGGCTCAGACCTCCCACCCTAGGCTCAGACCTCCCACCCTGGGCTCAGACCCCTCCCTAGGCTCAGACCCCCCCCTGGGCTCAGACCCCCCCTGGGCTCAGACCCCACCCTGGGCTCAGACCCCCCTGGGCTCAGACCCCCCTGGGCTCAGACCCCACCCTGGGGTCAGACCCCCCCTGGGCTCAGACCCCACCCTGGGCTCAGACCCCCCCCTGGGCTCAGACCCCCCTTGAGCTCAGACCCCCCTAGGCTCAGACCCCCCCTGGGCTCAGACCCCCCCTGGGCTCAGACCCCCTTGGGCTCAGACCCCACCCTGGGCTCAGACCCCCTTGAGCTCAGACCCCCCTAGGCTCAGACCCCCCTGGGCTCAGACCGTCACTCCCCCCTCCCCCCACTTCACTTGCACCACTCAATAGTGACCCACAATTCACCTAATTCAAATTTGGGGCTCGAACCCGTGGACGGATTGATGGTGACGTGAAATGTTAGAAGGCGAGTCCATAGAGTTTTATATTTGTTTACCTTGTTGGTGTAGGGTAGCTGCACTAACGCAGATGTACCTCATGTACTAATAAAAAAAATGGTTTTAGAAATAGTTAATGAGTGTATGAGTGTGAGGTAAGTGACCACCGCCTTAGCACATAGTGAAGTGTGAGTACACACTTCCCTAGAGTTTTATCCGCGAGAGGCTGACGAACAAAGAGGATATTGTTTTTATTTTTTTATTTTATTTCCCCCCACAGACGTGGCCAGACATTTACTACTAAACAGCATATATACATTTTCTTCTGTCCTCCTTGGACAGTGTGAGAGAGCTCTTGAACATATAGTTCAGTGTTGTATTGAACAATCAACCACAGGAGGTGATTGTGGTGCTTCAAGGATACTAATCTAACCTACAGACATAATATCACAGATTAACGTGTGGCCTACGTAACATAGAGGCATGGTTGGGCAGGTGCTCGTAGGAGCGCGCGCACGCCCGCTCAGGTGGCGGCTGACTGAGCCGTCTTGACAAGTTTCCACAGGAGCTGTCAACACAGCTGACAAAGACTCCATGACATGTTGACCGACCAACGTAGCCATATTTATTGGAAGGGAAGGGAACTATCAGGGGGGAAAGCACCAAGCCATTACGACTGTACAGCACTGGGAAGGGGTCAGGATAAGGATTTGGGATGGGACGGCGGGAAAGGAATAGTGCCCAACCATTTGGACGGTCGGGGATTGAACGCCGACCAGCATGAAGCGAGACAAGGATCACGAAGGCTTTTTCTATATTATCAGTATTAATTATGCTAAGATGAGAGACGCAGGGAGGAGTGAGAGAGATGAGAGACGCAGGGCGGAGTGAGAGAGATGAGAGACGCAGGGAGGAGTGAGAGAGATGAGAGACGCAGGGAGGAGAGAGAGAGATGAGAGACGCAGGGAGGAGTGAGAGAGATGAGAGACGCAGGGAGGAGTGAGAGAGATGAGAGACACAGGGAGGAGTGAGAGAGATGAGAGACACAGGGAGGAGTGAGAGAGATGAGAGACACAGGGAGGAGTGAGAGAGATGAGAGACACAGGGAGGAGTGAGAGAGATGAGAGACACAGGGAGGAGTGAGAGAGAGATGAGAGACACAGGGAGGAGTGAGAGAGAGATGAGAGACGCAGGGAGGAGTGAGAGAGATGAGAGACACAGGGAGGAGTGAGAGAGAGATGAGAGACACAGGGAGGAGTGAGAGAGAGATGAGAGACACAGGGAGGAGTGAGAGAGAGATGAGAGACGCAGGGAGGAGTGAGAGAGATGAGAGACACAGGGAGGAGTGAGAGAGATGAGAGACACAGGGAGGAGTGAGAGAGAGATGAGAGACGCAGGCGGAGTGAGAGAGAGATGAGAGACGCAGGGCGGAGTGAGAGAGAGATGAGAGACAAGGGAGGTAATGGTGAGTGCACAAGGAATAAGATAATGAGGAACACCTCACAAGGAGCAGTTCCTTCTCACTTTAAGTCTCTCATCAAAAAATCACACATTATCTCAAATTCTTATTACATTAAAATATTATGTAAGAGATAGTGTTTTGTTCAGGAAAGTGACGCTAACTTAGACTACTGACCATTAACGTTGGCTGGTGACGCTAACTTAGACTACTGAACAATAACGTTGGCTGGTGACGCTAACTTAGACTACTTGGTTAAACTGTTTCCTCCATAAACTGAGGTGTATATAACACGTCCCACTCAGTGTTTTAAATGTAATGCTTTTAACCATACCTGTAAAGGTTGCACCAAAGACATTAAATGTGGGAAATGGTGTGGTTCCCACTACACCCAAGACTGTGTGTCAGATACACTCACATGCTCACACTGTGGTGGCGATCATCACATTACACTCAAACAATGTCCTTCATACATAACAGCAGCAACAAAGACTAAGGTTCTCCCTACCAATACCCTACAATACAGTAGTGCATTGAAATAACCTAACACAGCCCATCATCAACCTCTACCTCACACTCAACCACAACCTTTGTGTGTGCCTGATGTGTGTGTCACCGACACTCCCACACTCCCAGGGTCCAACCAGCCCCCACAAAAGGCACAACTGAGTCCTGATCTTGTTGAAACTCTTGTCACTCGTATCGAAAATGCACTAGAAAAGACGCTGGACCGACTTCTAACTAAATTCTTTACACAAGTAACACAACCCGCCCTTGAGGCTGACCCAACAGACATTCCATCAACAGCTACAGACACTGACATCCGCCCAAACAAAGCCACCATTGCTGGACACACATTGTTTGAACAGATGATGGAAAATCTCCTAAATAACACCTTAGCAAGCCTTACCAATATCACTCCGCACATTGACTTGCCACAAACCCCAACCGCCAGTACCAAGAGTAAGACACAGCCCACATCCACATCCAGGTATCCAACATGTACTACTACTGGCACACCAAGGAAAACAGACACATCCATAACCCCCACATCCTAAATGGCTCCCCTAACCTTCATGACTTGAAACACAAAAAGCATTACAACATCCCTCACAGAACTTAAACAATTCCTTTACTAATCCTAACCGGACTTAACTTTCATAACCGAATCCTGGCTCACTCACAAACGTAATACTATTTTTAAAAACTTTCAGATGCAGAGACTGGACAGACCAAACCGTATGGGTGGTGGTATTTTCCTCCTAACACGGAGTAACAAGACATGTAAACCTGTAACACTTACACATTTTGTAAACGGTAAACTAGAAATTATAGCATGCCTAATATCTTACAATGGTACACACATATCCTTTCTGGGTATATACAACCCTGGTGGCACAATAAACTTAAATGAACTGGAATTCTATCTTAACCAATTACGACACCCGATCATTGTTACAGGTGATCTCAATGCAAACCTCCGCACACGGAGTAGAGATACCCAAAATACTGCAGGCACCGATCTATATAACAACTTAGACACTGCACCATATATTCTCCTTTCGCCGCCCTACCTTGCAACCTACTTTAACTACAGAACCAATTATGAAGCCTCACTTGACATCTGCTTTGGCTCGGCGCACTTTCAACATGAACTGCAGTTTCATACTGGACCAGATATTGATAATGACCACAAACGCCTCATTATAAAATGTACTAACTTTCAGCCATCAACCCATCCCCTAACGCTCCCTAAGAAACATTAAGAAACTAGATAAGAAAAAAATAGGCTGATACTGTTTGTCTCCCAGATACAGACGATGTAGACCCTAACACGCGACTGTCCACAATCAATCATAAATTCTGCAGCCACCCAAATGTTCAAGAAAACTTCAGGATATAGGTCCAACAAACCACTTAAACTGTGGTGGAACGCGGAATGTGCACGAACAGTCGCCTTACGCCGACGAGCCATACAAAAAGAAAGACGTCAACCCTCCCTACAGAACTGGGTCAATCTCCGGCGGGCCACAGCAGCAGCCAAACTAAGCATATTGTCAGTAAAGCGAGCATCATGGGCAACATTTTGTGACAGCCTCACACCCACTACGCCACATTCAGAAGTCTGGGCTACATTTAATAGCATTAAAGGTCGCCCAACATTCCCTTCGTTTCCCCTGATAATCAACGGTTCACTCTGTCAAACACTCAGGAGCGTACAAATGTTCTTGCTGAATGTCTTAAAGTTACCCTCTCAACACCATTCCTTCATGCCCAAGAACTCCCCTCAGACAAGAAATTGAACATGCCATACCGCTGCTCATTCTCGGCGTCGACAACATGTACNTTAGCCTGGTGTAGTGGAGTGGTGTTGTAGCTTGGTCTAGTGGAGTGGTGTAGTAGCCTGGTGTAGTGGTGTTGTAGCCTGGTGTAGTGGAGTGGTGTTGTAGCCTGGAGTAGTGGAGTGGTGTAGTACCCTTGTGTAGTGGAGTGGTGTAGTAGCCTGGTGTAGTGGAGTGGTGTAGTAGCCTGGTGTAGTGGAGTGGTGTAGTAGCCTGGTGTAGTGGAGTGGTGTAGTAGCCTGGTGTAGTGGAGTGGTGTAGTAGCCTGGTGTAGTGGAGTGGTGTGGTGTAGTGTAGTACCCTGGTGTAGTGGAGTGGTGTTGTAGTCTGGTGTAATGGAGTGGTGTAGTAGCCTGGTGTAGTGGAGTGGTGTTGTAGCCTGGTGTAGTGGAGTGGTGTTGTAGCTTGGTGTAGTGGAGTGGTGTAGTAGCCTGGTGTAGTGGTGTTGTAGCCTGGTGTAGTGGAGTGGTGTTGTAGCCTGGAGTAGTGGAGTGGTGTTGTAGTCTGGTGTAGTGGAGTGGTGTAGTAGCCTGGTGTAGTGGAGTGGTGTAGTAGCCTGGTGTAGTGGAGTGGTGTAGTAGTCTGGTGTAGTGGAGTGGTGTAGTAGCCTGGTGTAGTGGAGTGGTGTAGTAGCCTGGTGTAGTGGAGTGGTGTAGTAGCCTGGTGTAGTGGAGTGGTGTAGTAGCCTGGTGTAGTGGAGTGGTGTAGTAGCCTGGTGTAGTGGAGTGGTGTTGTACCCTGGTGTAGTGGAGACACCCACACGACCCTCCAACACCCCACACGACCTTCCACCACCCCACACGACCCTCCACCACCCCACACAACCCTCCAACACCCCACACGACCCTCCACCACCCCACACGACCCTCCAACACCCCCCACGACCCTCCAACACCCCACACGACCCTCCAACACCCCACACGACCCTCCAATACCCCACACGACCCTCCAACACCCCCCACGACCCTCCAACACCCCACACGACCCTCCAACACCCCACACGACCCTCCAACACCCCACACGACCCTCCACCACCCCCACGACCCTCCAACACCCCACACGACCCTCCAATACCCCACACGACCCTCCAACACCCCCCGACCCTCCAACACCCCACACGACCCTACACCACCCCACACGACCCTCCAACACCCCACACGACCCTCCAACACCCCCCACGACCCTCCAACACCCCACACGACCCTCCACCACCCCACACGACCCTCCACCACCCCACACGACCCTCCAACACCCCACACGACCCTCCAACACCCCACAAACCTCCACCACCCCACACGACCCTCCACCACCCCACACGACCCTCCAACACCCCCCACGACCCTCCAACACCCCACACGACCCTCCACCACCCCACACGACCCTCCACCACCCCACACGACCCTCCAACACCCCACACGACCCTCCAACACCCCACACTACCCTCCAACACCCCACACGACCCTCCACCACCCCACACGACCCTCCAACACCCCACACGACCCTCCAACACCCCACACTACCCTCCAACACCCCACACGACCCTCCACCACCCCACACGACCCTCCAACACCCCACACGACCCTCCACCACCCCACACGACCCTCCACCACCCCCCACGACCCTCCACCACCCCACACGACCCTCCACCACCCCACACGACCCTCCAACACCCCACACGACCCTCCACCACCACCCCACACGACCCTGCTACACAGCACGTTTAAAATTATTTTTGGTGGCGACTTTAATTGTGTCACTTCTGTGAGAGATTGTAGCATTCAGACGAATGCATGTGTATCTCTTGCTTTAATTACACTCTTGAAGTGTATTGGTCTTAAGGATGCAAATAGCATTAACGGGGGTGTATATGAATACACATATGTTCGTCAGAATTATGGTTCTAGGCTTGACAGAATATATATGCACTCATTACATGATAAAATTAGTTCTTGCAGTACTGTTCCGGTCAGCTGTTCAGATCATTGTATGGTTGTGGTTAAAGTGGGTATAGGGTCTTGGAAGCTCAATTGCAGTCTGTTGCAGAGTAGAGATGTAATTGATAATTTTCAGGTATTGTGGGAACACCTGGTTGCGCAAAAACATAAGTTCAGATGTATGTTGGAGTAGTGGGACATGTGTAAACTAAAACAACTTTATGCAAAGGTCAATATGGGATTAGACCAGTATGAGGAAATTACCATTTTAAAAGACAGATTACCAAATTGCAGGATGAAATATCTGAAGGAGTCAATGTTCGCCTCAGATTAATGATAGGATGTATGGTGAAAAACTCTCTCCTTATTTGTAAAGTCAAAATAACAAGGGTACAGCTCTTGTGACTAGTATTAAAGCAGGTGATGGGACGGATATGACAAAAGCTCTTGGGATATGGAACGACATTGGCTACGAATTGGCAACTTTATTTACTTGTTGTACATGCTACAACGTCCTCCATTATTTTCTTAAACATCATCATCTCTAAGATAGTAATATCATGCCGAGGTATACCTTTAATAAGACTACTACTCAAAGACTCGACGTTGTGGTTGATGGCCGCGTTGTGGTCGATAGCCATTACTACCATGCTGAACTCAACCATTGAACGACTTACATATTTGTCTTTGGAGATTCTATTCCAAACTCGATTGTGTAGAGACTCATTTTGCTTTACCTTCAGACACTTTTTCATGTTTTCATCCGAGACAAGATCGTAGATGTTGTAGTAGATCTGTCTGACTTCGGTAGACGTTTCATTGAACATTCCGAATAGGCAGGCCCTCCTCATTTTTCTCCAGTCTGTGTTCATGTTGTCACTGATGGCTCGTTTGAAGTGAACCATCATTAGCTTTCCATTACCTTCAGCTTTCTCTTTTGACACCAAGTTGCAGAGCTCTATATGAAGTCTCTTGACTAAATAATTTTTACGCTCAGTCTTTTCCACCTTTACGTTTCCATATGGTCCAGCACCGTAGTTCATTCCACAAACTTTATTGTAGGCAGAAGAGGAGAACATGTTATCCACCAAAGTTGTATACCTGAGTTTGATGCTTGGTGATCGACCCCACATCAACACTGCAGCATCCTCTTCCATATTTTTGGGACTGCTGTGGTAAT
>WNGS01157996.1:9013-31123 GCA_020271785.1 Procambarus virginalis
TGTAACAGCCTTGACCATCACTGTAACAGCCTTGACCATCACTGTAACAGCCTTGACCATCACTGTAGCAGCCTTGACCATCACTGTAGCAGCCTTGACCACACTGTAGCACCTTGACCATCACTGTAGACAGTCTTGACCACACCTGTAGCAGCCTTGACCATCACTGTAGCAGCCTGGCCATCACTGTATCAGCCTTGACCATCACTGTAGCAGCCTTGACCATCACTGTAGCAGCCTTGACCTCACTGTAGCAGCCTTGACCATCCCTGTAAAGCCTTGCCCATCACTGTAGCAGCCTTGACCATCACTGTAGCAGCCTTGACCATCACTGTAACAGCGTTGATCATCACTGTAACAGCCTTCACCATCACTGTAACAGCCTTGACCATCACTGTATAAAGCCTTGACCATCACTGTAACAGCCTTGACCATCACTGTAACAGCCTTGACCATCACTGTAAAGCCTTGACCATCACTGTAACAGCCTTGACCATCACTGTAACAGCCTTGACCATCACTGTAACAGCCTTGACCATCACTGTAACAGCCTTGACCATCACTGTAACAGCTTTCACCATCATTGCAACAGCCTACACCATCACTGTAACAGCCTTCACCATCACTGTAAAAGCCTTGACCATCACTGTAGCAGCCTTGACCATCACTGTAACAGCCTTCACCATCACTGTAGAAGCCTTGACCATCACTGTAACAGCCTTGACCATCACTGTAACAGCCTTCACCATCACTGTAGAAGCCTTGACCATCAATGTAACAGCCTTCACCATCACTGTAACAGCCTCGACCATCACTGTAACAGCCTTGACCATCACTGTAACAGCCTTGACCATCACTGTAACAGCCTTGACCATCACTGTAACAGCCTTGACCATCACTGTAACAGCCTTGACCATCACTGTAACAGCCTTGACCATCACTGTAACAGCCTTGACCATCACTGTAACAGCCTTGACCGTCACTGTAACAGCCTTGACCATCACTGTAACAGCCTTGACCATCACTGTAGCAGCCTTGACCATCACTGTAGCAGCCTTCACCATCACTGTAGCAGCCTTCACCATCACTGTAGCAGCCTTCACCATCACTGTAGCAGCCTTCACCATCACTGTAGCAGCCTTCACCATCACCCGGTCAAGCCCGCCGGTCGGCCGGTCGGCCGAGTGGACAGCACACTGGACTTGTGATCCTGTGGTCCTGGGTTCGATCCCAGGCGCCGGCGAGAAACAATGGGCAGAGTTTCTTTCACCCTATGCCCCTGTTACCTAGCAGTAAAATAGGTACCTGGGTGTTAGTCAACTGTCACGGGCTGCTTTCTGGGGGTGGAGGCCTGGTCGAGGACCGGGCCGCGGGAACACTAAAGCCCCGAAATCATCTCAAGATAACCTCAAGATAGATCACCGTAGCAGCCTTCACCTTCACTGTAGCAGCCTTCACCATCACTGTATCAGCTTCATCATCACTGTAGCAGCCATCACCATCACTGTAGCAGCCTTCACTATCACTCTAGCAGCTTTCACCATCACTGTAGCAGCCTTCACCATCACTGTAGCAGCCTTCACCATCACTGTAGCAGCCTTCACCTTCACTGTAGCAGCCTTCACCATCACTGTATCAGCTTCATCATCACTGTAGCAGCCATCACCATCACTGTAGCAGCCTTCACCATCACTCTAGCAGCTTTCACCATCACTGTAGCAGCCTTCACCATCACTGTAGCAGCTTTCACCATCACTGTAGCAGCTTCATCATCACTGTAGCAGCCTTCACCATCACTGTAGCAGCCTTCACCATCACTGTGGCCGCCTTCATCATCAATGGAGCAGCCTTCATCATCACTGTAGCAGCTTTCACCATCACTGTAGCAGCCTTCACCATCACTGTAGCAACCTTCACCAACAGTGTGGCAGCCATCATCATCACTGTAGCAGCTTCATCATCACTGTAGCAGCCTTCATCATCACTGTGGCCGCTTTCATCATCACTGTAGCAGCCTTCATCATCACTGTAGCAGCCTTCACCATCACTGTAGCAGCCTTCATCATCACTGTAGCAGCCTTCACCATCACTGTAGCAGCCTTCATCATCACTGTAGCAGCCTTCATCATCACTGTAGCAGCCTTCATCATCACTGTAGCAGCCTTCATCATCACTGTAGCAGCTTCATCATCACTGTAGCAGCCTTCATCATCACTGTGGCCGCCTTCATCATCACTGTGGCCGCCTTCATCATCACTGGACCAGCCTTCACCATCACTGTAGCAGCTTCATCATCACTGTAGCAGCCTTCATCATCACTGTGGCCGCCTTCATCATCACTGGACCAGCCTTCACCATCACTGTAGCAGCTTCATCATCACTGTAGCAGCCTTGACCATCACTATAGCAGCTTCATCAACACTGTAGCAGCCTTGACCATCACTATAGCAGCTTCATCAACACTGTAGCAGCCTTCACCATCACTGTAGCAGCCTTGATTATTACTGTAGCATCCTTCACCATCACTGTAGCAGCCTTCACTATCACTGTAGCAGCCTTCACCATCACTGTTGCAGATTTCACCATCACTGTAGCAGCCTTCACCATTACTGTAACAGCCTTCACTATCACTGTAGCAGCCTTCACCATCAATGTAGCAGCCTTCACCATCACTGTAACACCCTTCACTATCATTGTAGCATACATCATCATCACTGTAGCAGCCTTCACCATCACTGTAGCAGCCTTCACCATCACTGTAGCAGCCTTTACTATCCCTATAGAAGCTTCATCATCACTGTAGCAGCCTTCACCATCATTGTAGCAGCTTCATCATCACTGTAGCAGCCTTCACCATCATTGTAGCAGCTTCATCATCACTGTAGCAGCCTTCACAATCACTGTACCAACGTTCACCATCACTGCAGCAGCCTTCACCATCACTGTAGCAGCCTTCACCATCACTGTAGCAGCCTTCACCATCACTGTAGCAGCCTTCATCATCACTGTAGCAGCCTTCACCATCACTGTAGCAGCCGTCACCATCACTGAAGCAGCCTTCATCATCACTGTCGCCTTATTCACAATCACTGTAGCAGCCTTCACCATCACTGTAGCAGCCTTCACTATCACTGTAGCAGCCTTCACCATCACTGTAGAAGCCTTGACTATTACTGCAACAGCCTTCACCATCACTGGAACAGCCTTGACCATCACTGTAGCAGCCTTGACCATCACTGTAGCAGCCTTGACCATCACTGTAGCAGCCTTGACCATCACTGTAGCAGCCTTGACCATCACTGTAACAGCCTTGACCATCACTGTAGCAGCCTTGACCATAACTGTAGCAGCCTTGACCATCACTGTAGCAGCCTTGACCATCACTGTAGCAGCCTTGACCATCACTGTAGCAGCATTGACCATCACTGTATCAGTCTTGACCATCACTGTAGCAGCCTTCACCATCACTGTAGCAGCCTTCACCATCACTGTAGCAGGCTTCATCATCACTGTAGCAGCCTTCACCATCACTGTAGCAGCCTTCACCATCACTGAAGCAGCCTTCATCATCACTGTCGCCTTATTCACAATCACTGTAGCAGCCTTCACCATCACTGTAGCAGCCTTCACTATCACTGTAGCAGCCTTCACCATCACTGTAGAAGCCTTGACTATTACTGCAACAGCCTTCACCATCACTGGAACAGCCTTGACCATCACTGTAGCAGCCTTGACCATCACTGTAGCAGCCTTCACCATCACTGTAGCAGCCTTCACCATCACTGTAGCAGCCTTCATCATCACTGTAGCAGCCTTCACCATCACTGTAGCAGCCGTCACCATCACTGAAGCAGCCTTCATCATCACTGTCGCCTTATTCACAATCACTGTAGCAGCCTTCACCATCACTGTAGCAGCCTTCACTATCACTGTAGCAGCCTTCACCATCACTGTAGAAGCCTTGACTATTACTGCAACAGCCTTCACCATCACTGTAGCAGCCTTGACCATCACTGTAGCAGCCTTGACCATCACTGTAGCAGCCTTGACCATCACTGTAGCAGCCTTGACCATCACTGTAACAGCCTTGACCATCACTGTAGCAGCCTTGACCATAACTGTAGCAGCCTTGACCATCACTGTAGCAGCCTTCACCATCACTGTAGCAGCCTTGACCATCACTGTAGCAGCATTGACCATCACTGTATCAGTCTTGACCATCACTGTAGCAGCCTTCACCATCACTGTAGCAGCCTTCACCATTACTGTAGCAGGCTTCATCATCACTGTAGCAGCCTTCACCATCACTGTAGCAGCCTTCACCATCACTGAAGCAGCCTTCATCATCACTGTCGCCTTATTCACAATCACTGTAGCAGCCTTCACCATCACTGTAGCAGCCTTCACTATCACTGTAGCAGCCTTCACCATCACTGTAGAAGCCTTGACCATTACTGCAACAGCCTTCACCATCACTGGAACAGCCTTGACCATCACTGTAGCAGCCTTGACCATCACTGTAGCAGCCTTGACCATCACTGTAGCAGCCTTGACCATCACTGTAGCAGCCTTGACCATCACTGTAGCAGCCTTGACCATCACTGTAACAGCCTTGACCATCACTGTAGCAGCCTTGACCATCACTGTAGCAGCCTTGACCATCACTGTAACAGCGTTTATCATCACTGTAACAGCCTTCACCATCACTGTAACAGCCTTGACCATCACTGTAGAAGCCTTGACCATCACTGTAACAGCCTTGATCATCACTGTAACAGCCTTGACCATCACTGTAGAAGCCTTGACCATCACTGTAACAGCCTTGACCATCACTGTAGAAGCCTTGACCATCACTGTAACAGCCTTGACCATCACTGTAGCAGCCTTGACCATCACTGTAACAGCCTTGACCATCACTGTAACAGCCTTCACCATCACTGTAACAGCCTTCACCATCACTGTAACAGCCTTCACCATCACAGTAACAGCCTTCACCATCACTGTAACAGCCTTGACCATCACTGTAACAGCCTTGACCATCACTGTAACAGCCTTCACCATCACTGTAGAAGCCTTGACCATCACTGTAACAGCCTTCACCATCACTGTAACAGCCTTGACCATCACTGTAACAGCCTTGACCATCACTGTAACAGCCTTGACCATCACTGTAACAGCCTTCACCATCACTGTAACAGCCTTGACCCTCATTGTAACAGCCTTCACCATCACTGTAGAAGCCTTGACCATCACTGTAACAGCCTTCACCATCACTGTAACAGCCTTCACCATCACTGTAGAAGCCTTGACCATCACTGTAACAGCCTTTACCATCACTGTAACAGCCTTCACCATCACTGTAGAAGCCTTGACCATCAATGTAACAGCCTTCACCATCACTGTAACAGCCTCGACCATCACTGTAACAGCCTTGACCATCACTGTAACAGCCTTGACCATCACTGTAACAGCCTTGACCATCACTGTAACAGCCTTGACAATCACTGTAACAGCCTTGACCATCACTGTAACAGCCTTGACTGTCACTGTAACAGCCTTGACCATCACTGTAACAGCCTTGACCATCATTGTAGCAGCCTTGACCATCACTGTAGCAGCCTTCACCATCACTGTAGCAGCCTTCACCATCACTGTAGCAGCCTTCACCATCACTGTAGCAGCCTTCACCATCACTGTAGCAGCCTTCACCATCACCCGGTCAAGGCTGCCGGTCGGCCGGTCGGCTGAGTGGACAGCACACTGGACTTGTGATCCTGTGGTCCTGGGTTCGATCCCAGGCGCCGGCGAGAAACAATGGGCAGAGTTTCTTTCACCCTATGCCCCTGTTACCTAGCAGTAAAATATGTACCTGGGTGTTAGTCAACTGTCACGGGCTGCTTTCTGGGGGTGGAGGCCTGGTCGAGGACCGGGCCGCGGGGACACTAAAGCCCCGAAATCATCTCGAGGTAACCTCAAGATAGATCACCGTAGCAGCCTTCACCATCACTGTAGCAGCCTTCACCATCACTGTATCAGCTTCATCATCACTGTAGCAGCCATCACCATCACTGTAGCAGCCTTCACTATCACTCTAGCAGCTTTCACCATCACTGTAGCAGCCTTCACCATCACTGTAGCAGCTTTCACCATCACTGTAGCAGCTTCATCATCACTGTAGCAGCCTTCACCATCACTGTAGCAGCCTTCACCATCACTGTAGCCGACTTCATCATCAATGGAGCAGCCATCATCATCACTGTAGCAGCTTTCACCATCACTGTAGCAGCCTTCACCATCACTGTAGCAACCTTCACCATCAGTGTGGCAGCCATCATCACCACTGTAGCAGCTTCATCATCACTGTAGCAGCCTTCATCATCACTGTGCCGCTTCATCATCACTGGCCAGCCTTCACCATCACTGTAGCAGCTTCATCATCACTGAAGCAGCCTTGACCATCACTATAGCAGCTTCATCAACACTGTAGCAGCCTTCACCATCACTGTAGCAGCCTTGACTATTACTGTAGCAGCCTTCACCATCCTGTAGCAGCCTTCACTATCACTGTAGCAGCCTTCACCATCACTGTAGCAGATTCACCATCACTGTAGCAGCCTTCACCATCACTGTAACAGCCTTCACCATTACTGTAACAGCCTTCACTACGTCACTATCACTGTAGCAGCTTCACCATCAATGTAGCAGCCTTCACCATCACTGTAACACCTTCACTATCATTGTAGCATACATCATCACTGTAGCACCCTTCACCATCACTGTAGCCTTCACCATCACTGTAGCAGCCTTCACCATCCTGTAGCAGCTTCATCATCACTGTAGCAGCCTTCACCATCATTGTAGCAGCTTCATCATCACTGTAGCAGCCTTCACAATCACGGTACCAACGTTCACCATCACTGCAGCAGCCTTCACCATCACTGTAGCAGCCTTCACCATCACTGTAGCAGCCTTCACCATCACTGTAGAAGCCTTGACCAATACTGTAACAGCCTTCACCATCACTGTAACAGCCTTGACCATCACTGTAGCAGCCTTGACCATCACTGTAGCAGCCTTGACCATCACTGTAGCAGCCTTCACCATCACTGTAGCAGCCTTGACCATCACTGTAGCAGCCTTGACCATCACTGTAGCAGCCTTCACCATCACTGTAGCAGCCTTGACCATCACTGTAGCAGCCTTGACCATCACTGTAGCAGCTTGACCATCACTGTAGCAGCTTCACCATCACTGTAGCAGCCTTCACCATCACTGTAGCAGCCTTGACCATCTCTGTAGCAGTCTTGACCATCACTGTAACAGCCTTGACCATCACTGTAGCAGCCTTGACCATCACTGTAGCAGCCTTGACCATCACTGTAACAGCGTTCATCATCACTGTAACAGCCTTCACCATCACTGTAACAGCCTTGACCATCACTGTAGAAGCCTTGACCATCACTGTAACAGCCTTGATCATCACTGTAACAGCCTTGACCATCACTGTAGAAGCCTTGACCATCACTGTAACAGCCTTGACCATCACTGTAGAAGCCTTGACCATCACTGTAACAGCCTTGACCATCACTGTAGCAGCCTTGACCATCACTGTAACAGCCTTCATCATCACTGTAGCAGCCTTCACCATCACTGTAGCAGCCTTCACCATCACTGAAGCAGCCTTCATCATCACTGTCGCCTTATTCACAATCACTGTAGCAGCATTCACCATCACTGTAGCAGCCTTCACTATCACTGTAGCAGCCTTCACCATCACTGTAGAAGCCTTGACCATCACTGTAACAGCCTTCACCATCACTGGAACAGCCTTGACCATCACTGTAGCAGCCTTGACCATCACTGTAGCAGCCTGACCATCACTGTTGTAGCAGCCTTGACCATCACTGTAGCAGCCTTGACCATCACTGTACAGCCTTGACCATCACTGTAGCAGCCTTGACCATAACTGTAGCAGCTTGACCATCACTGTAGGTGCCTTGACCATCACTGTAGCAGCTTGACCATCACTGTAGCAGCCTTGACCATCACTGTAGCAGCCTTGACCATCACTGTAACAGCCTTGACCATCACTGTAGCAGCCTTGACCATCACTGTAGCAGCCATCATGACCATCACTGTAACAGCGTTCATCATCACTGTAACAGCCTTCACCATCACTGTACAGCCTTCACCATCACTGTAGCAGCCTTGCATCACTCACTGTAACAGCCTTGACCTCACTGTAAAGCCTTGACCATCACTGTAGAGCCTTGACCATCACTGTAGCAGCCTTGACCATCACTGTAGCAGCCTTGACCATCACTGTAACAGCCTTGACCATCACTGTAGCAGCCTTGACCATCACTGTAACAGCCTTCATCATCACTGTAGCAGCCTTCACCATCACTGTAGCAGCCTTCACCATCACTGAAGCAGCCTTCATCATCACTGTCGCCTTATTCACCATCACTGTAGCAGCCTGACCATCACTGTAGCAGCCTTCACTATCACTGTAGCAGCCTTCACCATCACTGTAGCAGCCTTGACCATTACTGTAACAGCCTTCACCATCACTGAACAGCCTTGACCATCACTGTAGCAGCCTTGACCATCACTGTAGCAGCCTTGACCATCACTGTAGCTCCTTCACATCACTGTAGCAGCCTTCACCATCACTGTAGCAGCCTTCACCATCACTGTAGCAGCCTTCACCATCACTGTAGAAGCCTTGACCATTACTGCAACAGCCTTCACCATCACTGGAACAGCCTTGACCATCACTGTAGCAGCCTTGGCATCACTGTAGCAGCCTTGACCATCACTGTAGCAGCCTTGACCATCACTGTAGCAGCTTGACCATCACTGTAGCAGCCTTGACCATCATGTAACAGCCTTGACCATCACTGTAGCAGCCTTGACCATCACTGTAGCAGCCTTGACCATCACTGTAACAGCGTTATCATCACTGTAACAGCCTTCACCATCACTGTAACAGCCTTGACCATCACTGTAGAAGCCTTGACCATCACTGTAACAGCCTTGATCATCACTGTAACAGCCTTGACCATCACTGTAGAAGCCTTGACCATCACTGTAACAGCCTTGACCATCACTGTAGAAGCCTTGACCATCACTGTAACAGCCTTGACCATCACTGTAGCAGCCTTGACCATCACTGTAACAGCCTTGACCATCACTGTAACAGCCTTCACCATCACTGTAACAGCCTTCACCATCACTGTAACAGCCTTCACCATCACAGTAACAGCCTTCACCATCACTGTAACAGCCTTGACCATCACTGTAACAGCCTTGACCATCACTGTAACAGCCTTCACCATCACTGTAGAAGCCTTGACCATCACTGTAACAGCCTTCACCATCACTGTAACAGCCTTGACCATCACTGTAACAGCCTTGACCATCACTGTAACAGCCTTGACCATCACTGTAACAGCCTTTGACCATCACTGTAACAGCCTTGACCTCATTGTAACAGCCTTCACCATCACTGTGGAAGCCTTGACCATCACTGTAACAGCCTTCACCATCACTGTAACAGCCTTCACCATCACTGTAGAAGCCTTGACCATCACTGTAACAGCCTTTACCATCACTGTAACAGCCTTCACCATCACTGTAGAAGCCTTGACCATCAATGTAACAGCCTTCACCATCACTGTAACAGCCTCGACCATCACTGTAACAGCCTTGACCATCACTGTAACAGCCTGACCATCACTGTAACAGCCTTGACCATCACTGTAACAGCCTTGACAATCACTGTAACAGCCTTGACCATCACTGTAACAGCCTTGACTGTCACTGTAACAGCCTTGACCATCACTGTAACAGCCTTGACCATCATTGTAGCAGCCTTGACCATCACTGTAGCAGCCTTCACCATCACTGTAGCAGCCTTCACCATCACTGTAGCAGCCTTCACCATCACTGTAGCAGCCTTCACCATCACTGTAGCAGCCTTCACCATCACCCGGTCAAGGCTGCCGGTCGGCCGGTCGGCTGAGTGGACAGCACACTGGACTTGTGATCCTGTGGTCCTGGGTTCGATCCCAGGCGCCGGCGAGAAAACATGGGCAGAGTTTCTTTCACCCTATGCCCCTGTTACCTAGCAGTAAAATATGTACCTGGGTGTTAGTCAACTGTCACGGGCTGCTTCCTGGGGGTGGAGGCCTGGTCGAGGACCGGGCCGCGGGGACACTAAAGCCCCGAAATCATCTCGAGGTAACCTCAAGATAGATCACCGTAGCAGCCTTCACCATCACTGTAGCAGCCTTCACCATCACTGTATCAGCTTCATCATCACTGTAGCAGCCATCACCATCACTGTAGCAGCCTTCACTATCACTCTAGCAGCTTTCACCATCACTGTAGCAGCCTTCACCATCACTGTAGCAGCTTTCACCATCACTGTAGCAGCTTCATCATCACTGTAGCAGCCTTCACCATCACTGTAGCAGCCTTCACCATCACTGTAGCCGACTTCATCATCAATGGAGCAGCCATCATCATCACTGTAGCAGCTTTCACCATCACTGTAGCAGCCTTCACCATCACTGTAGCAACCTTCACCATCAGTGTGGCAGCCATCATCATCACTGTAGAGCTTCATCATCACTGTAGCAGCCTTCATCATCACTGTGGCGCTTTCATCATCACTGGACCAGCCTTCCATCACTGTAGCAGCTTCATCATCACTGAAGCAGCCTTGACCATCACTATAGCAGCTTCATCAAACACTGTAGCAGCCTTCACCATCACTGTAGCAGCCTTGACTATTACTGTAGCAGCCTTCACCATCCTGTAGCAGCCTTCACTATCACTGTAGCAGCCTTCACCATCACTGTAGCAGATTCACCATCACTGTAGCAGCCTTCACCATCACTGTAACAATCACCATACTGTAACAGTCTTCACTACTTCACTATCACTGTAGCAGCCTTCACCATCAATGTAGCAGCCTTCACCATCACTGTAACCCCTCACTATCATCTGTAGCAACATCATCATCACTGTAGCACCCTTCACCATCACTGTAGCAGCCTTCACCATCACTGTAGCAGCTCACCACCCCTCTAGCAGCTTCATCATCACTGTAGCAGCCTTCACCATCATTGTAGCAGCTTCATCATCACTGTAGCAGCCTTCACAATCACGGTACCAACGTTCACCATCACTGCAGCAGCCTTCACCATCACTGTAGCAGCCTTCACATCACTGTAGCAGCCTTCACCATCACTGTAGAAGCCTTGACCATACTGCAACAGCCTTCACCATCACTGGAACAGCCTTGACCATCACTGTAGCAGCCTTGACCATCACTGTAGCAGCCTTGACCATCACTGTAGCAGCCTTGACCATCACTGTAGCAGCCTGACCATCACTGTAGCAGCCTTGACCATCACTGTAGCAGCCTTCACCATCACTGTAGCAGCCTTGACCATCACTGTAGCAGTCTTGACCAACTGTAGCAGCCTTGACCATCACTGTAGCAGCCTTGACCATCACTGTAGCAGCCTTGACCATCACTGTAGCAGCCTTGACCATCTCTGTAGCAGTCTTGACCATCACTGTAACAGCCTGACCATCACTGTAGCAGCCTTGACCATCACTGTAGCAGCCATGACCATCACTGTAACAGCGTTCATCATCACTGTCACGCCTTCACCATCACTGTAACAGCCTTGACCATCACTGTAGAAGCCTTGACCATCACTGTAACAGCCTTGATCATCACTGTAACAGCCTTGACCATCACTGTAGAAGCCTTGACCATCACTGNGATATCAACTGTGTGTGGACCTTATCTCTCCCTTTACACTGTGATGAAGGAGGATATCTCTTATTTGTTCCATATCAAATGCAGGTCATTCCTTGCACTTGGTGTGTTCTCACACATGTGACGAGAGTTACCTTCCAGCGTCGCCTTGATGGTAAGGGAGAACTGTAGCTGGTTCCACACATCTTCATTCGGGGAGAGAAAGTTATATAGAGATTTACAGATCTATAAATGATGGGACAGATACAGGATATACCCAAGTGAGGAACACGATGGCTGGCAAGGAACAATAGTGTTGAGCGGCTGTTAGATCACTGGGATTCTTGAACAACTCATTACCAAATTGCTACTTCCTCGTGTGATAAGTATGTTGCAAAGGAACTGTTTTCAATGTACCTTGAGTCAATGTGATCTTGACACCACTATCCTGCCAATAAGCTATATATCACATTTCTCAAACCAATCCTAAATGATTTTCAAATGAAGACTTGACTTTATCAAAAGGATGAAGCAGATCACTGTAGCCTTCACACTGATTCAAAACAAAACTTTCACTCTTGAAATACTCGGAAAAATCGTGCATCCTGATCATGCAAAGCTTTATGTTAATATGGACTTTAATTCCATTTATATGCCCCTGAAAAAGTGGACTTTGGTTACGAATTTTCTACATGTCAGGTCACTAACAAACAAAACAATGCTATAAACCACGAACAGCTTCAAAATCGAAAAAAATGCAATAATTTTTTTGTGAAAGCTTGCAGAGCTTCTTTCTTGCTAACACTTTCAAATGAAAACTTTGTCCCATAGCATATGCCTTAGCCACACACGGCCGCCATTTTCACAACTT
Source organism: Procambarus virginalis (assembly GCA_020271785.1). NCBI lineage: Eukaryota > Metazoa > Arthropoda > Malacostraca > Decapoda > Cambaridae > Procambarus > Procambarus virginalis. The sequence goes on from WNGS01157996.1 coordinate 21,664, forward strand.
CCAGTAGTTCAGCTGACCGGTCATGCTTAGTGAAATTGAAAGTATGCGTCGTCTACTGTTAATTAGTGAATGCGGCAACATTTGCGAGGGACAAATTCCAACATCTGGATCGTTATTTTGGATGGAGTCAATAACTGTCAAGAACGCTGCTGGAGAGCCCAGGCTCACTGACCTCACGGAGATTACATTGAAAATATACAACTTACCAATCAGTAACGCCCTGGTTGAAAGAGTATTTTAGAGAATGGGAGTATAGCTTTTGACATCAATCTTGAGGATGTTACGGTGCCCTCTCCTACATCTTCCCTTATCCAGCAGTAAGAGTCACAACTCTACGTCCTGCATGTTCCCTGAGATGCAGGGATTCTTGTGATATATGTGACGGGTAGCAGGAGTGCTTGGCTGGGAGTAAAGTTATCATTTTAGTTTTGGCCTTACAAGGGTGCTTACGCTCTTCAGGTTTACAAGATGGCGACGGGTAGACAAGACTCCCGCCAAGATGCGAGGGCGCCAGCCGCTTGGCGATTGGCTAGGACAGGTCACGTGCCGAAATTGACCAATGAGGGGGCCGAGCCCCCGGGACGTGACGTCACCGGGCTAGGGGCACCAGGACCAGCAAGCGCCCAGGAGCTCAGAGTTTCATGGACCGTCGTTGAGCACAGACGTGCGCCAGGTGAGCTCTCCAGATTGGAGTTCCAGGAGCCTCGCCTAGTGGATTTAAGCAGTCTCACTTGTACTACGGTTATTATAGAAGACTAGTGAGCTCTCTCGGGGAGCACGAGGAAGCAGAGTTTCGACGGTGTGAAGGGCCCCAAGAGCTCGTTGCTGATAGTTTTTGACAGAAGAGGGGCGGCGGCGCTGTGAGGGCGGCGTAGAGCCCTGCCGGCGGGCCCTGAGGCGACGCTACAGCTGCTGGGACCGGGGTCACGTCCACTGGAGGCTACAAGGGAGACATCGCGGCCGAATCTATGAGAAATCGTCTCAATGAAGGCGCGAGTGAAGGAAGACGACGAGTGCAGGAACTACTGTCAAGGCCAGTAGAAGAAAACTGCCATATTGGGGGAAGAGATCACGGCGAGGACGCGTTCTACAAGACACCCGAGGACCTGTGGTTCCAGACCTGAGTGCCGAGGAACTTCCAGAGACCAGGGGACCACATCGACCATCAGAGACCTGGCGTCTTGTAGCAGACAGTTTAAAAGGTAGATCAACATCTCCCTCCCATAGTCCCCTTTGAACTAGGTGAGCTAGGCCTTCATTTATGTTAGTGTGATTATTATTATTATTATCATTATCATTGAGGTAGGCTACGCTATAGGCCAGGATATATACTATTATCACCTGTGTAGAGGCAGTGACCTGTGAGGCAGTGACCTGTGAGGCAGTGACCTGTGAGGCAGCGTGAGGCAGACACCGGGCCAGAGTGAATGATGAACATTAAGGCAGCCAAGCGGTGGCACGGGCATTAATAGCCCATAAGGGCCACAGTGTGAGCGCCGGACCTTCAAACCGCCCAGCTGACTGAGTTGCCAGACGCGGCGAGCGGAGTGATGCCGACACCTGCCAGTTTCTACAGTTTATTTACCTTGATGTTTATTGTAGTTTTCTTTGTAAACTTGTTATCTTTTACCATTGTGTTTGCGTGGTTTTGTCGTCATTTGTCATACCATTCATAATACATGGAATGCTCCATCTCTTGAGCATTCCATGAAAGTGATTGAGTATTTGCCCCACACTACTGTTGGCAAGATATCCTTGGGTGGTAATACTCTATTGGACCTGGCAGACACTGCAGCCTACAAACAGATACACAACCAGGATGTGGCGCTTAGAAACCCCCAGACGAGGAGTAAAAGGATAGTCCTCAAGCTGTTCGAAAACAAAACTGGAGACGGGAAAGGAGGACTCATGCAGGCAGGGGCGAGAGATGTCTTCCTGGCCTTTTAATCCATCATTCCCCTCCTCTACCTTTTACCAAAGATCTATAAAGCACAAGAAGAAACAACAGGAACGTGGCAAGGGAGACCGGTTCTAAGCGGCTGCCGGGCCCAGCAAGGCCGGTAGACTGGATCTGCACAGCTCTCCTGAACCCCTTACTACGCCTACAACCGGAAAGAATCCAAGGTACGACGGATTTCCTCAAGAAATTGCAGAAATTAGAGGCCCCGTCCCGAAAGGGGGACGTCTTTTTTCCATGGATGTGATATCGCTCTACCCGAGCATACCACAGAGAGAAGCTGCAAAGGTAGTAGCATCTTTTTTTACAGATAACAGAGCAAAAATCAGACAGGAACTTCGAGACGCAGGAGTATGGAGGATCCCATTCTCCTTACTACTCCTCCTCAAGAGTTTCGAAAGAAACTCTTGAGGAGGCCATCCTCCATGTGATGAGAGACACCCTTTTACAATTTGAAGGACGGGCATACCGGCAGACCAAGGGTACAGCCATAGGAGCATCCAGTAGTGTGACACTCGCTGAAATATTGTGCATGTAGTGTTCGAGAGGAAACGATCCCACAGGAAGGACGGACCGGAGGTATATTTCCGTTACATAGACGACATCTTCGGAATAATGGAGGACGGTTTCCCGCGCCTAGAAGGTTTCTTTTCATGGTCAAATACAGTTCATGAGAACCTTAAGTTTACCCTCGAACACAGTGACTCCACGATTAATTTCCTAGATACAACAGTATATATAGACCAGCTAACCAGGATCTGCATACGAAGGCATACTATAAACCGACTAACCTTAACACTTTGACTCGAGCCACCCACAGCCTTGAAGAAGTCGCTACCCTACTCACTTGGACTCAGACTCAAGCGGATTAACAGCAAAGAAGAGACGCTATATCCCCAGCTTGATGACCTATGGGATATGTTCAGGAACAGAGACTACCCAGAGACAATAATACATGCAGCCCAGGAGAAACTCAGAGAAAAAACAAGGGCAGAGCTACTCAGACCTAGAACACAAGAAGTGGAAGACAAGAGATGGATTCTTCCAACCCTTTTCTTCCCAGGTCTTGCAGCACAGCTTAAGAGAAAACTCCAGGAAGTATGGACATGGATGAGGGAAACGTACAGCGAACATCCATCCTGGGTAAAATTCCCACAAAACCCTCCCATGATCGCCTGGAGGCGAGGTAAGTCTATAAAGGCTACACACCTTGTTAGAGCAGCGGTGCAGGTAGATCATCTCAACCCAACTTGGGGAGAGGACCAGGTCTAGGTTACAGTTCAAAGAAATGAAACTTACAGACCCTAACCTAACCTGACACAGGCTTGGAGTGCGACCTGCGTGGAGGCGGAGTATGCAGAGTGGTTAGGCGGGGCCTACAAGTACAAGCGTGAGGCATCAAATGAACAACTCCTCAAGGGCCGTGACGAGGATTCGAATCTAATGAAGGAACCTAGTGATGAGGATTCAAAGTGTAATGAAGTAAGGGCGAAGAGGTATAACGGCCTATTGACATAGCTCGGGTGCATGGGGGAGTTGTGTAAATTCCTGCTTTGTGTCTCGGAGAGGCTGCAGGATCCAGTAAGTTCAGTAGAACTTCTGGTTTCAATTCTTTTGACCATGTCGTAGCTCAGTCGATTAAGGCAGCGTCTGAGATGCTCTCGGACGTTCGAATGCTCGTCACGGCCCTTGTGGAGTTTTAGATTTGTTCATTTAATGCATCACACTATTATGATTTCTGTGTGTAGTAGGATCCCTTGATTGTTTCATGCGCAAGTTAGGCATATATATATATATATATATATATATATATATATATATATATATATATATAATAATATATATATATATATATATATATATATATATATATATATATGAATGAGATTGGGTGGATATAAATAGGAACGGCCTCATATGTTCCAATAGGCCTTCTGTAGATACCTTCATTGTTATGTTGTTACTAGCAGTACCCGGCCACACGTTGCTGTGGCTGGACGTTGCTGAGCCACACCAACCATCCCCTGTCCCCCAGTCATCCCCACCATTCCCCGCTCCCTCGTCCGATGCCTTCCCAAATGGTCTGATGTTCCCATCAGAAAATTGGGAATACGAAGTGATCTGATGTTCCCATCACTGAAATATAAGAAAAACAGTTAAAAAATGAAATGAAAATATGAACAAGTAAAAAAATAAACTATACTCACGAAATGAACGTAATGGTAAACAACACAGCTCAATTCCAACGCAATTCAAACAAAATAATTAAATCAAAATGAAATTAAATAAAAATCTATGAAAATTCAATTTATCAATGTGATCAGAAACATTGAAATGGAATTCGTGACATATTTAGTACCGTGCATGTTCTATTATGTGCAACAGATGGCGCTGTTTTAAAAAACGCATGTTTTTACCTGTCACAGGGGTTGCACCTACATAGTAGGTATATAAAAAGATGCGCCTATTTGAATGCAACGTTGTGTCAAAATTTCAAAGCATATGGCAAAGAACTTTTGGAGATTACAGCGTGTGTTGCTCTTACGTCCAACAGATGGCGTTGTTTTTAAAAAAAAACATGTTTTTTCCTGTCACAGGTGAGGCATGTGTATAGTAGATATATAAAAAGACGCGCCTATTCGAATGCAACGTTGTGTCCAAATTTCAAAGCAATCGGTAAGGAGGTTTCGAAGATTTCCCTCACATGAATAGCATGTTTTTTTTTTTCACCGTCGCAGACGTGACATCTATATAGTATGTATATAAAAACCAGCTCAGATACGAATAAAACGTTGTGTGAACATTTCAAAGCAATCGGTGAAGAACTTTAGGAGATTAGCGGTTATGGACAGACGAATAATTCCATTTTTATTTATATAGATGTATCGAATACTTCCAGGAATAATTTTGCAAACAAATTTCTTAAAACAATCCGAGCCCAAATTTGAAAGAAATGGAGATGTCGGCTTCCCCAAAGTCATCTAAAGGTCTGTTGATAATACTTATTATTATAAGTAAATATATATTATTTTGGCAAATCACAAAACCCCTGTTGCCTGATAACATAAGACTGAGACAAGTAAGGAACATTAGCTAGCAGCTGACACAGGCAGCAAAGAGGCGAGTCGTATTAGAGCCACAAGTGTTAAGACAAGAGTGGGGCGGGAACATTATCGATCCTCTACCCACTTTTGATCTATATTTGGTGTTTACACGTTAGCCTCCCGCAGGTGGCGTCAGAGGGCGCTGCTGCTCGCTCTTGTCCCCTCACCTTCAACTGCTACCCTCCATCACACTCCCACATCTTCTATTTATATATATGAATCCAGTTTTTTTTTACATTGACTTCTATTTAAAATAAATCTTCTATTTTCAACCAATAGATGTCGCCTGAGACTCATGTCTGTAATTAACATTTCACCAGCACCCACCAGAGGTCACTAGCGCTTGTCATTTATTAACAAGACTCTAGTGTTACTTGCTTCAGGCGGCCGGCACCTTAAACTCTCAACACACTCCTCCTCTCTCACGCTAAACTTACCTTCATTTGTCACCTAACCTTCACACTTAATATCTTAAACCAGTTACCAGAAGTATCTGGTGAGACCTGGTAATGTTGGGTCGAGTCCGATCAAAGAGTTCTTAGTGATATATATATATATATATATATATATATATATATATATATATATATATATATATATATATATATATATATATATATATATATATATATATATATGTACATCCAAGACTTTAGCAACCTTCACCATCACTGTAGCAGCTTTCACTATCACTGTAGCAGCATTCACCATCACTGGAGCAGCCTTCACCATCACTCTAGCAGCTTTCACCATCACTGTAGCAGCCTTCACCATCACTGTAACAGCATTCACCATCACTGTAGCAGCTTCATCATCACTGTAGCAGCCTTCACCATCACTGTAGCAGCCTTCACCATCACTGTGGCCGCCTTCATCTTCAATGGAGCAGCCTTCATCATCACTGTAGCAGCTTTCACCATCACTGTAGCAGCCTTCACCATCACTGTAGCAACCTTCACCATCAGTGTGACAGCCATCATCATCACTGTAGCAGCTTCATCATCACTGTAGCAGCCTTCATCATCACTGTGGCCGCCTTCATCATCACTGGACCAGCCTTCACCATCACTGTAGCAGCTTCATCATCACAGTAGCAGCCTTGACCATCACTATAGCAGCTTCATCAACACTGTAGCAGCCTTCACCATCACTGTAGCAGCCTTGACTATTACTGTAGCAGCCTTCACCATCACTGTAGCAGCCTTCACTATCACTGTAGCAGCCTTCACCATCACTGTACCAGATTTCACCATCACTGTAGCAGCCTTCACCATCACTGTAACAGCCTTCACCATTACTGTAACAGCCTTCACTATCACTGTAGCAGCCTTCACCATCAATGTAGCAGCCTTCACCATCACTGTAACACCCTTCACTATCATTGTAGCATACATCATCATCACTGTAGCAGCCTTCACTATCACTGTAGCAGCCTTCACCATCACTGTAGCAGCCTTCACCATCACTGTAGCAGCCTTCACCATCACTGTAGCAGCCTTCATCATCACTGTAGCAGCCTTCACCATCACTGTAGCAGCCTTCACCATCACTGTAGCAGCCTTCATCATCACTGTGGCCTTATTCACAATCACTGTAGCAGACTTCACCATCACTGTAGCAGCCTTCACCATCATTGTAGCAGCCTTCACCATCACTGTAGAAGCCTTGACCATTGCTGCAACAGCCTTCACCATCACTGGAACAGCCTTGACCATCACTGTAGCAGCCTTGACCATCACTGTAGCAGTCTTGACCATCACTGTAGCAGCCTTGAACATCACTGTAGCTGCCTTGACCATCACTGAAGCAGCCTTGACCATCACTGTAACAGCCTTGACCATCACTGTAGCAGCCTTGACCATCACTGTAGCAGCCTTGAACATCACTGTAACAGTGTTCATCATCACTGTAACAGCCTTCACCATCACTGTAACAGCCTTGACCATCACTGTAGAAGCCTTGACCATCACTGTAACAGCCTTGACCATCACTGTAACAGCCTTGACCATCACTGTAGAAGCCTCGACAATCACTGTAACAGCCTTGACCATCAATGTAACAGCCTTGACCATCACTGTAACAGCCTTGACCATCACTGTAACAGCCTTGACCATCACTGTAACAGCCTTGACCATCAATGTAACAGCCTTGACCATCACTGTAACAGCCTTGACCATCACTGTAGCAGCCTTGACCATCACTGTAGTAGCCTTCACCATCACTGTAGCAGCCTTCACCATCACTGTAGCAGCCTTCACCATCACTGTAGCAGCCTTCACCATCACTGTAGCAGCCTTGACCATCACCCGGTCAAGGCTGCCGGTCGGCCGGTCGGCCGAGTGGACAGCACACTGGACTTGTGATCCTGTGGTCCTGGGTTCGATCCCAGGCGCCGGCGAGAAACAATGGGCAGAGTTTCTTTCACCCTATGCCCCTGTTACCTAGCAGTAAAATAGGTACCTGGGTGTTAGTCAACTGTCACGGGCTGCTTCCTGGGGGTGGAGGCCTGGTCGAGGACCGGGCCGCGGGAACACTAAAGCCCCGAAATCATCTCAAGTAACCTCAAGATAGATCACCGTAGCAGCCTTCACCATCACTGTAGCAGCCTTCACCATCACTGTATCAGCTTCATCATCACAGTAGCAGCCATCACCATCACTGTAGCAGCCTTCACCATCACTCTAGCAGCTTTCACCATCAATATAGCAGCCTTCACCTTCACTGTAGCAGCTTTCACCATCACTGTAGCAGCTTCATCATCACTGTAGCAGCCTTCACCATCACTGTAGCAGCCTTCACCATCACTGTGGCCGCCTTCATCATCAATGGAGCAGCCTTCATCATCACTGTAGCAGCTTTCACCATCACTGTAGCAGCCTTCACCATCACTGTAGCAACCTTCACCATCAGTGTGGCAGCCATCATCATCACTGTAGCAGCTTCATTATCACTGTAGCAGCCTTCATCATCACTGTGGCCGCCTTCATCATCACTGGACCAGCCTTCACCATCACTGTAGCAGCTTCATCATCACTGTAGCAGCCTTGACCATCACTATAGCAGCTTCATCAACACTGTAGCAGCCTTCACCATCACTGTAGCAGCCTTGACTATTACTGTAGCAGCCTTCACCATCACTGTAGCAGCCTTCACTATCACTGTAGCAGCCTTCACCATCACTGTAGCAGATTTCACCATCACTGTAGCAGCCTTCACCATCACTGTAACAGCCTTCACCATTACTGTAACAGCCTTCACTATCACTGTAGCAGCCTTCACCATCAATGTAGCAGCCTTCACCATCACTGTAACACCGTTCACTATCATTGTAGCATAAATCATCATCACTGTAGCAGCCTTCACCATCACTGTAGCAGCCTTCACCATCACTGTAGCAGCCTTCACCATCCCTATAGCAGCTTCATCATCACTGTAGCAGCCTTCACCATCATTGTAGCAGCTTCATCATCACTGTAGCAGCCTTCACAATCACTGTACCAACGTTCACCATCACTGCAGCAGCCTTCACCATCACTGTAGCAGCCTTCACCATCACTGAAGCAGCCTTCATCATCACTGTCGCCTTATTCACAATCACTGTAGCAGTCTTCACCATCACTGTAGCAGCCTTCACCATCACTGTAGCAGCCTTGACCATCACTGTAGAAGCCTTGACCATTACTGTAACAGCCTTCACCATCACTGTAACAGCCTTGACCATCACTGTAGCAGCCTTGACCATCACTGTAGCAGCCTTGACCATCACTGTAGCAGCCTTGACCATCACTGTAGCAGCCTTGACCATCACTGTAACAGCCTTGACCATCACTGTAGCAGCCTTGACCATCACTGTAGCAGCCTTGACCATCACTGTAACAGGCTTGACCATCACTGTAGCAGCCTTGACCATCACTGTAGCAGCCTTGACCATCACTATAGCAGCATTGACCACCACTGTAGCAGTCTTGACCATCACTGTAGCAGCCTTGACCATCACTGTAGCAGCCTTGACCATCACTGTAGCAGCCTTGACCATCACTGTAGCAGCCTTGACCATCACTGTAGCAGCCTTGACCATCACTGTAACAGCCTTGACCATCACTGTAGCAGCCTTGACCATCACTGTAGCAGCCTTGACCATCACTGTAACAGCGTTCATCATCACTGTAACAGCCTTCACCATCACTGTAACAGCCTTGACCATCACTGTAGAAGCCTTGACCATCACTGTAACAGCCTTGATCATCACTGTAACTGCCTTGACCATCACTGTAGAAGCCTTGACCATCACTGTAACAGCCTTGACCATCACTGTACACACACACACACACACACACACACACACACACGGTTCCTTGTTCTCCCAGTCATCCTTCATCACGGAAGGATTGACTGGACG
>WNGS01157996.1:32011-44965 GCA_020271785.1 Procambarus virginalis
AACAAGGAACCGCATGGAGGCGAGGATACGTGGAGAGCCAAACTATTGGAAGTGGTGACTAGAAACTTTTTAACCCAGCATGTCAGAGAACCCACAAGGATGAGAGGAAATGACGAACCAGCGAGACTCGACCTAGTCTTCACCCTGAACGACTCTGACATAAGAGAAATCGGTTTTGAGGCCCCAGTAGGGATGAGCGACCACAGTGTACTGGTGTTTGAGTACCTGATTGAAGAAGGGTTATTGAACTCGAGGAAGGACACCGAAACCAAAAGATTAGCATACCGAAAGGGAAACTATGAGGAGATAAGAAAATTCCTAACAGATATAGCATGGGAAACAGAGCTCAGGGAAAAGACGGCCCAAGATATGATGTATTACATCACGCAGAAGTGTAAGGACACAGCAAACAAGTTTGTCCCAGTCCAAAAGGAAAACAGTGAAATAAAGATGAGAAACCCATGGTTTACTCAGAGATATAGGCTAGCTAAGCAACAAAGTAAAAGGGCATGGAGAACTTATAGGAATAACAGGACACTGGAGAGCAGAGAAAGATACCAGAACGCCAGAAATAAAAATGTCAGGATGAGAAGAGAGGCAGAAAGACAATACGAAAATGACATCGCAAGCAAGGCAAAGACTCAACCTAAATTGTTGCATAGCCACATCAGGAGAAAAACAACAGTAAAGGAACAGGTTATGAAATTAAGGAGAGGGGAAGAAGGATTCACTACAAACGACAAGGAAGTGTATGAGGAACTGAATAAGAAATTCCAGGAGGTCTTCACCTTAGAGTAAGGAGAAATCCCAGAGATAAGAGAGGGAATAGCTAACCAGGAACCACTGGAAGAGTTTGAAATTTCCAGCGGGGAAGTAAGGAAGTGTTTACTAGAGTTAGATGTGACAAAGGCTATAGGCCCAGATGGATTATCCCCTTGGATACTAAAGGAAAGAGCAGAAGAACTGTGCCTGCCACTCTCTATAGTGTACAACAAATCACTGGCAACAGGGGAACTGCCAAAAATTTGGAAAGCAGCTAACGTAGTCCCGATATACAAGAAAAGGGACAGACAAGAGGCACTGAACTACAGGCCAGTGTCCCTAACCTGCATACCATGCAAGCTGATGGAGAAGATTGTGCGAAGAAAGCTAGTGGAGCACCTGGAGCGAAAGAACTTTGTAACACAGTATCAACATGGGTTCAGGGATGGCAGGTCCTGCCTCACAGGGTTACTTAAATTCTACGACCAGGCAACAAAAATAAGGCAAGAGAGAGAAGGGTGGGCAGACTGCATATTCTTGGATTGTCAGAAAGCCTTTGATACAGTGCCACACAAGAGGCTAGTGAAAAATCTGGAGATGCAGGCTGGAGTGAAAGGGAAGGTACTCCGTTGGATACAGGAGTACCTAAGCAACAGGAGACAACGAGTCAGTGTGAGGGGTGAGGTCTCAGATTGGCGAGACGTTACGAGTGGAGTCCCGCAGGGGTCAGTCCTTGGACCTATACTGTTTCTGATATATGTAAGTGATCTCCCAGAGGGTATAGAATCGTTTCTCTCAATGTTTGCCGATGATGCAAAAATTATGAGGAAGATTGAAACGGAGGACGATAGTAGGAGGCTACAGGATGACATAGACAGACTGAGTGAATGGTCCAACAAATGGCTGTTGAAGTTCAACCCGAGTAAATGCAAAGTAATGAAACTAGGCAGTGGAAATAGGAGGCCAGACACAGGATACAGAATAGGAGGTGAAGTACTTAATGAAACGAACAGAGAGAAAGATCTAGGAGTTGATATCACACCAAACCTGTCTCCTGAAGCCCACATAAAGAGAATAACGTCTGCGGCATATGCGAGGCTGGCTAACATCAGAACAGCGTTCAGGAACCTGTGTAAGGAATCATTCAGAATCTTGTACACCACATATGTAAGACCAATCCTGGAGTATGCGGCCCCAGCATGGAACCCGTACCTTATCAAGCACAAGACGAAGCTGGAAAAAGTCCAAAGGTATGCCACTAGACTAGTCCCAGAACTAAGAGGCATGAGTTACGAGGAAAGGCTGCAGGAAATGCACCTTACGACACTGGAAGACAGAAGAGTAAGGGGAGATATGATCACAACCTACAAAATCCTCAGAGGAATCGACCGGGTAAACAAGGATAAACTATTCAACACTGGTGGGACGCGAACAAGGGGACACAGGTGGAAACTGAGTACCCACATGAGCCACAGAGACGTTAGAAGGAACTTTGTCAGTGTCAGAGTAGTTAACGAATGGAATGCTTTAGGCAGTAATGTGGTGGAGGCTGACTCCATACACAGTTTCAAGTGTAGATATGACAGAGCCCAGTAGGCTCGGGAACCTGTACACCAGTTGATTGACAGTTGAGAGGCGGGACCAAAGAGCCAAAGCTCAACCCCCGCAAGCACAAATAGGTGAGTACAAATAGGTGAGTACACACACACACACACACAATTGTTGTATCTCACTAATATAGTATCGAATTATTGACACATTGCTGCCTCCTCCCTCACTCCCTCCCGCCCCCCTCCTCTCCCCTCCCCCCCCCCAACCTGTCTCCCCCCCCCCAGTTACTCTCCTCCTCTCTACTTCTCCCATCCGTACGTCCTTCCCTTCCTGCCTCTCCTGGGTCTCCCCTACTCTACCCACGCCTCCACCCGTCTTAAACGACAGTGTTGGTACCACTGTCATAAACCAATATATATATATATATATATATATATATATATATATATATATATATATATATATATATATATATATATATATATATATACTGCGACCACTGCAGGCACAACTCACCTAGTTGTGCTTGCAGTGGTTGAGCTCTGGCTCTTTGGTCCCATATGTATGTGTGTATGTATTCATAATAATAATATGTATATAAATATATTCTGCCGGAAACGGTGCGCGTACTGGTGGCTTTACAAGATACAGTTCTTATAGAGATTGTATTTTGTTGTTATTCTCTATCTTGTTGCATCAGGCTGTTGCTTGTACCAGCTGGCAGCCACTGTAGGTCTCCCAGCTGGTGGCGGCCACCAAACTGCTGTTGCTTGTACCAGCTGGCAGCCACTGTAGGTCTCCCAGCTGGTGGCGGCCACCAAACTGCTGTTGCTTGTACCAGCTGGCAGCCACTGTAGGTCTCCCAGCTGGTGGCAGCCACCAAACTGCTGTTGCTTGTACCAGCTGGCAGCCACTGTAGGTCTCCCAGCTGGTGGCGGCCACCAAACTGCTGTTGCTTGTACCAGCTGGCAGCCACTGTAGGTCTCCCAGCTGGTGGCGGCCACCAAACTGCTGTTGCTTGTACCAGCTGGCAGCCACTGTAGGTCTCCCAGCTGGTGGCGGCCACCAAACTGCTCTCATCCATTAGAAAAAAAAATCATATGGTTTCTACTTGGTAATTATTATTTATTGTTTTTTTTTGGTATAAACTAACATGAAATTTATAATAATAATATAAATTTATTTGCAAGAAGGTATAATTGGTTGGTGAGATTACATAAGATTGGTATTTTTACATTCATTCCAAGCCAGTAACAGGCATAGCGTTTCGGGCAGGTCTTTACCCAAATAACTACAGCGTAATATGAGAGTTATTACACTGTCAAGGATGTATGTCTTAAGTACTAATATTGGGGAGGTGGGTAGTACAAGACACAGTGTGAGTTTGAAGCACAAGATAGGAAACTTTGAGGATGAAATTAAGTACTTTTTTATGTTACTTTTGAACAGGGCATGACTTGGACAATTTTTTAATTCATCAGGGAGTGAATTCCAAAGACTGGTGGGCCCCTTTACTTGCATGGAGTATTTGTCCAGATTTAGTCTGACTCTGGGGGATATCAAAGTGATATTTATTTCTGGTGTGGTGCTCATGGGTTCTATAAGACCTGTCAAGGAAAACTTTCAGATTAAGATAACCATTTATGAACAAGATTTTCTACTTGTATATAGCAGATGAGAATGTTCTTAGTTTACCCCCTACCTAGCCCTGCATAGCCAAGCCTAGCCGTGCATTGCTTGACCCTGCCCAGCCCTGCCTAGCACATCCATGACCAATCCTTCCTAGTGTAGCCCAGCCCAGCCCTACCTTGCATGAGAATGTGCCTGCCCCTGCCTGCCTAGCCTAGGAAAGGCACGCTGAGCATCCTAACCTAGCCTAGCATAGCCCCCACCTATTGTAGTACATCCTAGCATCCCAGTCCATCCTAAGTGAACATTACCTTACTGGCTGTGTTTTCTGTTCAGCTCTGAATGTAATGTGGTGGAACATAAGCTGATACATATCAAGTCTTATAGAATCTGTACTTTACACAATTTCTAATAATGTCTCCCAAATATTTATTTATTTATTTATTTATTTATTTATTTATTTATTTATTTATTTATTTATTTATTTATTTATTTATTTATATATATATAGGAAGGTACATTGGGGGTTAAGAGAGTACATAGTAATGATGTTGACTTTACATTTCTTGTAAAGCTACTATCATGCATAGCGTTTTGGGCAAGTCGTTCATCTAACAGATAATTTTAAGTAGGTAATTTACAGTAAATTTGACAAATAATGTTTACAGGTACATTGTAAGAAATTCTGACACAATAAACAAAGATTCGATTAATACACAGTAATACTACACTGTAATGAACAAGGATTACTAGGTACATTACGGTAAAAGTTGAGGGTTATAAATTGGTTCATTGTAGCACAATTTGAGGATCATTTCAAGGAATAATGCAGAGTTTAAGTAAGAGTTAGTTATGGTTAACAGTATCAAAAGCCTTTCCCAGGTCAATGAAGAGTCTAATCGGAAACTCACTTTTGTCAAGGGCTTAGTAGTTTATGTCAAGCAGACTAACAATTGCATCGTTGGTACTCTTTTGGGAGCGGAAGCCAAACTGACAGGGGCTAAGAATGTTGAATTTTACGCGATAGGAGTAGAGCTGTTTGTAAATAAATTTTTCAAAAATTTTTGATAACGTAGGTAGATTTAACATAGGTCTGTAATTGTTTATGTCTGCCGGATTGCCTTCTTTATTAACTGGCGTTACTCTTGCTTTTTTAAAGGTATCAGGGAAGGTGTGACACTCTGGAGATTTGTTGATCAACAGAGCTGTGGATGGTGCCAGGGCATGGGAGGCGCTCTTGTATACCATGGATGATATTTTTCTAATAATTTAAATAATTAAAAAAATGTATAATAACTTCATATTATTTTTGCAATGTAATTTTGCATTTTGTTTATTTACATTTTAATAGATTGCCTCTATTTTTAGATTGAGGACTTGAGGACTACAATGTCATCCACAGCAAATGATGGCCTCACATGTTCTCGTCAGTGACGAGACCTACCTCCACAGAGATCACCTTTCACTAAGCAGGAGTTGTCACAGGTAAATTATTTAAATTAATGTCTGTCAGGCTGACGGGTAAAGGGAATAGTGTGTTAGCTGCCTGTGAGATGTTGTAACATGTGTCTGAGTCTCTGGAATTTTTCCGGAAAGGTTTGTACAAATTGATGAAAAGAGGCTATTGAATTCAGTTGCAATATCTAAAGCTGTTGCAAGTGTGTAACCATCTTAGGAGAGTTTTATCTGCTTGGTATGTGATTGTTGTTTACACCCGAGGATGCTACACATGGCTTTCCATGTAATGTTTATTTTCCATTTGCTTCTTTAAATCTATTCACATAAAAGGAAGCTTTGGTCTTTGTTTTTTATTTATTTATTTATATACAAGAAGGTACATTGGGGGTTAAGAGAGAACATAGAAATGAAGTTAATTTTACATTCTTGTAAAGCCACTAGCACGCATAGCGTTTTGGGCAAATCCTTAAACAGATAATTTTAAGTAGATAATTCACAGTAAAATGTGTGTACAGTAAAACTTTCTATTATATTGGTAATCATTGATGAGTATCTCTTAACTTCTTCTTTTGTAACTAGGAAAATTCTATTTTTATTTTTTCATATTCGTGTTTCTTGTTAATTGCTTTAAGTACAGTATGCCACTTGTGAGTCAAAGGTTGTTTAATCTTTCTGCAGTTACTTGTTTAGTGAGGAGAGAACTCAAGATGACTCAAAATGCTCAGAATAATGTCACAAATTAATATCAATATAATATTTAGGAATCTTATATAATAAAAATGTATGACTACAATTTTTTGTTGAGATATATACAAGAGTTGTTACATTCTTGTACAGCCACTAGTACGCGTAGCGTGTCGGGCAGGTCCCTGGAATACGATCCCCGCCGCGAAGAATCGTTGTTGCAACCAAGTACACATTTTACTGATGAATTAAACAGAGGCTACAGTTAAGGATTTGCGCCCAGTAAATCCTCCCCGGCCAGGATACGAACCCATGACAAAGCGCTCGCGGAACGCCAGGCGAGTGTCCTACCACTACACCACGGAGACTGGTTCTCCTTCTTTCCCATCAACAGGTCTTCCTCACTGGGCTTGCTTGGCTTTTGTGTTACTGGGAGGGAGCCATCACCGCTTACCCTTCAACACTGACTCATGCTGGCACTGTATTTGTGGACTTTCCCTTCACAGTAAAGACACAGTCCATCTCCACATGGTGGTTGTCCAGGGCAAGCAGGGTGGCGCTCCAATCTTGGAAAAAGGAGGGTGGAGAAGCCGGGTCTTCTAATTTCTTCAAAGCAAAAGAATCTTCTGTCTTCCCTACTTATGCCAGCTTCTGCAGGCCTTGCATTCTTGTTACTACATGGCCCTCGGGCCTTTTTGATTTATTGTGCATAATAAAAAACTTTATTAATATCCATGTGTTTCACAAGCGATCCATAACCTTTAAGTGTCAATTGTATTAAATAATGTACATCTTGTAACCTTTAAATATCTTATATGAGACAACAAAACACAGAAGGAGCGGGGTGGTAGGAGAAAACCACACAGAAACTGTATTGGAGGGGACCTAAACTTTCCCTCTATTGCGTTATGTGTGGTGTCCTCCGAGGCTAAGGGTCATCCCTTCTTCCAGCCTGAGGTGGTACTCCTTTCCCAATTATATATATATATATATATATATATATATATATATATATATATATATATATATATATATATATATATATATGTATATATATATATATATATATATATATATATATATATATATATATATATATATATATATATATATATATATGTATATTTTGGTAGCAGTCTTTCTTGTAAACATATGTTGTTGAATATGACCGAAAAAGTAAGATTAATAATTCTAACACGAATTTTGTCTATATTTCTTATGTTTTTCTTCACTGTCGGTGGTAATGAAAATAACAATTCTCCAAAATTCATTTTGTTAATGGTCTGACACCTGAACGCGTTTCGTAATTCGTATTACAATTTCAAAGACTTAATTTGCACACAAATTCATCGTACTTATACTCTATTGGATGAGGTGATATGGTACAAAAGTTTTGGGTGAGGTGACAAACACAAGACACAACACGAAACAATGGATATAACTTGAATATGTGAACATAAGAATGGAAGTAACTGCAGAAGGTCTATTGGCCCATACTTCCTCTTGCTGCTTCCATATTGGTTCAGGGTCTTGAAGTGGGTAGAATATAGTTGTGCATTAATTGGCTGTTGATTGCTGGTGTTGACATTTTGATGTGTAGTGCCTCGCTAATGTCGAGCCGCCTGCTATTGCTGTATCTATCGATGATTTCTGTGTTCTTTGTTAAGATTTCTCTGGTGACGGTCTGGTTGTGAGAGGAGATTATATGTTACTTTATGGAACACTAACAACACCAGAGAAATCTTAACAAACAACACAGAAGTCATCGATAGGTACAGCGATAGCAGGTGGCCCGACATCAGCGAGGCACTAAACATCAAAAAGTCAACACCTCTCTGAACTGCAACATTGAGGCGCTGGAACTGGAAACTGGCCGCTCGGGGTCTTTAGTTTTCCCATTGATTTCCTCACCCACATCCTTTAAGAACTTAAATGCACATTTACACCAGGCGCTCAGAGTCTCAGAGCCTATCAGCACAAACCTGTGACAACGTTATAGGTCTTTGTTCGTGTTGGTTTTCTGGGTCTCCCTGAAGGTGGCTGCCCCGCCTCCCTCAACTGTGCTGTAAGATAGATAGGTATCGGCCAATGTAGGTGCACACGTGTAGTCCCATACGACCTGTTTACCTTCCCTCCATGGCTGCAGGGTGACTCCATCTGGGCGTTTGTGGCTGTTGTCAGGTCTGCACAACTGGGGTTCCCTATGTGCTGGACACCCAGCTGTAGCCAAACTTCTCTTGATGGTGTCATTGACTGCTTCGTGTCTGGCAATCTTTCCCTGTGTCTTACGACAGATGAGACCATGGCTGCCGTATTGGTCTGCCCGTGCCTGGCCGCAAATACACCGGTGCTCGGTGGAGATAGGGGCGGCAAGGCGCAGAGCAACACCAATACTTAGGGTCCGATGGTCCAGGCGGGTGCCCAAGGCGTAATTAGGGACTGCCAACAGGAAGTCCCCAGCATGGGGGGCTTGCACAGCTAGGAGACGCGCTCTGTCCTTCTGAGAAGCTGCGTCCAGCAATGATGTGGCGATGTTCTCCACTATGGGGCTATCCCATTTGGCCTGTTTACCGTCATTTGGACAAGTTGGTCGAGGGTGTGAATTGGCGAGTGTGTCCCACTGACTAGCTCCTTCCTCAAATTTGGGATCATGAATCCCAATGGAGTTCCTTAGGTATTCTGGTAGTATTTCCTTCACTAATTCACTTGTAGCACTGGTCGAGGATAAGAATGCCGGCAATGCTAACAGTGTCGCCTTGTGAATACTTATACCCCCGAGTCTAACTGGGAGCGTTGCTTGGTCCCACTGGTCATCTTGCAGGGAGAGGTTTAACACTTTCATAGTTATTGTCTTTAGGAGTGAGTCGTATTCAGTTAATTTTGGGCTGTCAAAGGAGGGAGCACATCTGAGGAAATAGGTAAGTCTGGGCAAGGCCAGGCACCTTGTAAGAAGGTACAAAGCATCGTGGGCATCCAAAGCCCCTATTCGCGCCTCCATCCTCCTCAGGTCTTTAAGCTTTTCTTCGAGGACTACCTCAATAGCGTTCGAGCCCAGAGGTGCCCCTAGCAGCACACTGTCGGTGGGAGCGATCACTTGGGCTCCTGGCACTAAGATTTGTACTGCATCTGTGATTGGTTGGCTGGATGAGATGATTTCACACTTTGATGGATTTAGTGTAAGCTCTAACTCCTCTCTCCCTAGATTTCACTAGCTGAAGATCTCCTAGCAGGGATTCCTGTGTCCCTGCCAGGGTGCCATCGTCCAGGAACCAGATGTTGAATTCGCTGGACAACCTACTTGTGACCTCCTTAGCTGCCATGCAGAAAAGAAAAGGGGCAAGTGGGTCTCCCTGCTATATATATATATATATATATATATATATATATATATATATATATATATATATATATATATATATATATATATATATATATATATATGGGTACCACCTCTGGTGCAAGTGTACGGACTCATAGCCTCGGAGAAAAAAATAAAGAGTAGTCAGAGAAGATCTTGTGGATCCTCAATGAACATCTTCGATCTTGTCTTCTCCTACCACCCCTATTCTTTTAGTATGTGTGTGTGTATATATAACTCACTTTATTTTAAAACTTCATTACACAAAAAGGGTTATAACATTGGTTATATGCAGAGTACAAGGCTACTCGTCACAAGTTGTAGAGTTCCTCCAGCTCCTCAGGTGGCGGGCAGGAACCATGGATGCAGTGAGCATTTCCTCTCTGGATCGCCACACTAAGGCGCTGAAAGAGGAAACTGGCAGCTGTAGGGTCTGTCGTTGTTTCAGTTAGCTTGGAACCCAGCTTATATATATATATTTTCTCAAATTAATATGGAAGGGAGTATTTGTCCTGGTGGCGCCTGAGACGCTTGGCCCCTAGGGTAGGAGTGCCTTGGGATTTCTAAAAAAAAAAAAAATGGGTTCCATGCTTTTTTACATCACCACAGACCCAAGGGCTGCTAGTTTGTTGTTTCAGTGTCTGAGTGTGGTGATCCAGAGGGGGACACGCCTGCTGCATCCTCGGTGTCTGTACTGAAGCAGAGGAGTTCAAAGAGACTAATTTAAAACTAATTGTATTAACCAATATACACACTGTAACCTTTAAATATGTAATAGCAGTCCCCGTGGCACAGTGGTAAAACACTCGCTCAGTGCTTCACGAGTGCTTTGGCGTGGGTTCGTTTCCTGGCCGGAGAGAACTGACCGGATGCCAATCCTTCACTGTAGCCGCTGTCCACCCAGCAGTGAGTGGCTGCTTGGTTGTTAAACTATCCGGTGGATCGTATTCCGCGGAAAAAATTAGGATGAAGGGTCTGCCCGAAATGCTATGTGTGTTAGTGGCTTTACTGGAATATAAGAACTCTTGTATACAGCAACTTTGACTGGACGGTAGAGCCATAGTCTCGCTTCATGCAGGTCGGCGTTCAATCCCCGATCATCAAGGTAGTTGGGCACCATTCCTTCCCCCCGTCCCATCACAAATCCTTATCCTGACCCCTTCCCAGTGCTATAAAGTTGTAATGGCTTGGCGTTTTCCCCCTGACAATTAAACAAAATTAACATTTTTGTATTTATAAATAAATAAGATACAAACAAATAAAGCACAACTAAGCTCTAGGTAACCCTGTGCGCTCAACCGTTCCTACCACGAGAGTCAACTTAGCTCAGGAGGGATTGTTGCTGAACTTTCTCCAAGGCAGACATGTCTCTCTGAGTATGACGTGTCTAGGCTCGGATACAAGCCAAATTGGGCACACCAAATGTCTGTACAGGTGTATAACTACCTTCTCCCTGAAGTTAAAGTTTCCTGAACATACCTTAGAGCCAATAACACAAGGCGGCCTTGTAAGGGTTTGAAATTACAAGAGATGAGGTCAAGATACACCTGTTGGATCTGGATGTGAGAAAGTCTGTTGGTACAGACGAAATCTCATCATGGGTATTGAAAGATTGTTCAGAGGCACTCTGCTTGCCACTCTCCATAGTGTATAGTAGGTCACTGAAGACGGGAGACCTACCAGAAATATGGAAGCCGGCTAATGTAGTCCCAATAAACAAAAAAATACAGGCAAGAAGCACTGAACTACAGGCCAGTGTCCTTGACTTGTATACCATGCAAGGTGATGGAGAAGATCGTGAGAAAAAACCTGGTAACACATCTGGAGAGAAGAGACTTCGTGACAAATCGCCAACATGGGTTCAGGGAGGGTAAATCTTACCTGACTGGCTTAATAGAATTCTACGACCAAGTGACAAAGATTAGGCAAGAAAGAGAAGACTGGGCAGACTGCATTTTCTGGGACTGTCAGAGAGCCTTTGATATAGTACCTCATAAGAGGCTGGTACATAAGCTGAAGAGACAGGCAGGAGTAACTGGTAGGGCGCTCCAGTGGATAAGGGAGTACCTAAGCAATAGGAAGCAGAGAGTTACAGTGAGGGGTGAGACCTCAGAATGGCGTGAAGTCACCTGTGGAATCCCACAGGGCTCTGTACTCGGACCTATCCTGTTTCTGATATACGTAAATGATGATCTTCCAGATGGTATAGATTCATTCCTCTCAATGTTTACTGAAGATGCCAAAATTATGAGAAGGATTAGGACAGCGGAGGGCTGCTTGAGGCTTCTAGAAGACCTGGACAAACTGAAGGAATGGTCGAACAAATGTTGTTAGAGTTTAACCCAAGCAAATGTAATGTAATGAAGATAGGTGTAGGAAGCAAGAGGCCCCTTTAAACAATTATATAAGGTATCATTTGAGTAGTTAACAGGTGGAATGCATTAGGCAGTGATGTGGTGGAGGCTGACTCCATACACAGTTTCAAATGTAGATATGACAGAGCCCAGTAGGCTCAGGAACCTGTACACCTGTTGATTGACAGTTGAGAGGCGGGACCAAAGAGCCAAAATCACAACTAGGCAACTACGTGAGTACACAAACAATCTGGTCAGTCTCAACAATACCACACAATTTATGATATAAAACATTTACATTTTTTAAAACTGACTGGAACCCACCTAGACTCTTACACACTAATTTTAGACACCTTTTGTCATAACAGAACGATTCAGGACGTGAAAAGAGCGGGAATCCGGCAAGAGATACATTGGGTCCAACACTCTCTCTCTCTCTCTCTCTCTCTCTCTCTCACTCTCTCTCTCTCTCTCTCTCTCTCTCTCTCTCTCTCTCTCTCTCTCTCTCTCTCTCTCTCTCTCTCTCTCTCTCTCTCTCTCACTCTCTTAACGCTATATTCCACTCTTGCCTAATGTGGTAATATATTAAAGGCCGAGGCAGTCAGGAAAGGTCACAGAGGGGAGATTATGCCACCGGCCAATGACGTCACATCCTGCTAATACAAATTCGAATTTAAACCGTTGTGAGGCGGCGCCCAGCTCCTTCCTCACCTGTGTGGCGCACGCTGACCCAACGGTGGAGGCCAGGTGTTGACTCTCAGGGCTCTTATATCTGGGATAGTCTTGGCAACCCTCGGATAGTCTTGGGAACCCTCGGATAGTCTTGGGAAACCCGGAGATAGTCTAGGAAAATCCTGGAAAGTCTTGGTAAACCCTGGGAAAGTCTTGGGAAACTCTGGGAAAGTCTTGGGAAACCCTGGGAAAGTCTTGGTAAACCCTGGGAAAGTCTTGGGAAAACCCTGGGAAAGTCTTGGTAAACCCTGGGAACGTCTTGGTAAACCCTGGGAAAGTCTTGGTAAACCCTGGGAAAGTCTTGGTAAACCCTGGGAACGTCTTGGAAAACAAAAACAGTCAAGGAAAATTTAGTAAAAATGTCCACAAATATTCCAATACAAAGTGTGTGTATTGACTGCCGGGAGTCAGTGAGGGATTGTTTAT
>WNGS01157998.1:554-11011 GCA_020271785.1 Procambarus virginalis
CTCTAGTGTTTATGTGTCCAGCTTACTCTAGTGTTTATGTGTCCAGCTTACTCTAGTGTTTATGTGTCCAGCTTGCTATAGTGTTTATGTGTCCAGAGTGCTCTAGTGTTTATGTGTCCAGCTTGCTCTAGTGTTTATGTGTCCAGAGTGCTCTAGTGTTTATGTGTCCAGCTTACTCTAGTGTTTATGTGTCCAGCTTACTCTAGTGTTTATGTGTCCAGCTTACTCTAGTGTTTATGTGTCCAGAGTGCTCTAGTGTTTATGTGTCCAGCTTACTCTAGTGTTTATGTGTCCAGAGTGCTATAGTTGTTGGAAATTTCCAACACTTATCATCTACTGTTGTATTATAATAACTTATCATCACTTACTAATTACAGTAGTTATTAATACCACTAACAGTAGTGTTAATATAATTTAATCTGAGCCTATTGCTGATAATATGACTCCTGATCATGTAAAATCGAGAGTTATTAATTGAAATTATTGAGTAACAGTTTTTATTCTGTTACGATCTACTGGAGAGTATAAATATCATCTCCATTTCTCGCTAGAGATCATTTATCGAGAATATTATAATTATTAAATCCCTATAATTGCAACCCAGTTCATATTACCGTATTTCATACATAATTACGCGAAAAGAATAATTCGTGTTTAATAATTTCTGTGATGAATGCGAGAGCGGGTTGGGGAGGAGGCGGCGACGCCATTACTCAGGAAGACTTGGTCACGAGGCAGCGTTGGTGAGACACATGGCAGCTGCTGGGAGTTCTTATCGACAAGAATTACGTTGATACCCAGTTAATAAGTGACAATTACTTATGCATGTGTTCTCTAGTGCCTCGTCAGTTAATAACGCGTCAACAATTGGAGCCAGGACTCGTAATTAAGTGTGCACAGCAGTGAACATTGGGACTGGCAGACGCGAATTTCGGCAGACCTCAGTATTTGATACGCTCACCTAAGTATTCCCCTGTTTTTGATGCATCAAAGTAGGTAGTACATTTGTGAGTAGTTTGTCGTCAGGAGGAGTGAACATCAAAAATAACATGTTAGTACTGTTTATCACTCATCTCAGTTTCATGAATATCTGAATATAATTTGTAGCCTAGTCAATCGCTACTTTACATTCCTTTGATTACAGCGTGTATTTGAGGTGCCAGCAAGATTCTCATCAGTCGTGTTATTTACCTCGAGTTCTTTCTCTATTGGGATTCCGTGACCACGAGGACGAATGATGAACTGGCGTTAGAAATCGTCTTACAGCTAAGACACATTTTTCGTACAAATTTATTCAACTTGATTATTGATTCTATATAATTCACATAGAATTTTCCATTGAATAATTATTGCCAGATTTGGTAATTAATGTTTATGCTCTAACTGTGCTCAGTATTTATGCTCAGTGATTAATGATCTTTAATATTCATGATTTGATTATCATATATTTGAATATATTGTAGTTAGATTTACCATGTTATTAACCCAACAATGAACTAGTGACGAACCACACTGGTTCCTAGATATATATGAACTTCTAGAAATAACCCCCCAATGTTGATATTTGAGGCTTGGCTTTAATTAATAATACAGTCTTCATTAATTTCAAGTGATTATTCATTAAATGAGTTTCCATAGACACTGGTTCTCTAGTGTCATTCAAATGATCACTTTTATTTGTTTTCCCTCTTTTCTCAAAAGAGGGTGGTCCTTCGAGTTATTTCAATACAATAATTAAATAATTTAATTTCTGAGTTCAAGCCCCAGATACCCAACATTTTGGTCCTTTTCGAACCGGATACCAATCAATACTATTAAACCATTTCGGTTCTCAGACCAGAACAACATTTTGGTCTTATCGAACTGGATACATACCAATTACCATTAAACTATATCCGTTCTCAGAAACCAAAACAACATTTTGGTCTCTTAGAACTGGATACAATCCAAGAAATTCTTACAACTAGTCCTGTACTAATGAGTAGTACATACATTATACATTTTTGTGCTGACCCTACCAAGGGTGGGATTCAACATTACAGTAACTCTGATTAGAGTGTACCCATATTAATTATTTGTGTACT
This sequence comes from Procambarus virginalis, assembly GCA_020271785.1. Lineage (NCBI taxonomy): Eukaryota > Metazoa > Arthropoda > Malacostraca > Decapoda > Cambaridae > Procambarus > Procambarus virginalis. The sequence continues at coordinate 2,639 of WNGS01157998.1, forward strand.
TATTATTTTTGTGTGTGGTTTTGAGTGTTGCTGTATGATCACCATTACATCTAATGGTGATAATGATGGGCTAGCCGGACGAAAGTTAATGGTGACATGCAGACACCACTCAAAATCTTTAGCTACATACTGTTAGGTAGGGACATTTAACCTCAAATTGAGGTAGAGTTTAATTTAGCCAGAATTCAGGCTATACTCAATATTAATTATCAACTAATGAACAAGTATCCCAGCTTCATTAGTAATATTCAATCAAGTCCTATGAAATTTGGACTTAAAGCTAACATGGCTACTCCTGAGCAATTAAGGAGAACCTATATTGGCCTCAAAGGCCATTTAACTAGACTAATTAATAAGTCTGATGGCTTGTCTAAAGCTACTCCCATTGATTACTATCTACTAGAATCATCAGTGAGAGTAGCTAATATTAAATTTGATCAAGTTAAATCTGCAAGTCAGTCTTATCTTAACTCACTGAATGCTACTGAAACTGATCTAGAGGAATTAGATCAAATTGTAGCAAATATTTCCCAGTATGAAGATGAGACTCAAGATGAACTTGATGTACTATCCAGTATAGTAAACCATCAATCCAATACAAATACTACTATGTCTCAATCCAGTAATCAATTACCTGAGGTTCGTCTACCTACTTTAGACTTACCTACATTTGCAGGGCTGGATGAAGAAAATTGGGACACATTTTGGACTTCATTTGAAGTTCATATCCATAACAGGTCTTATCTTGACCCAGTTTCTAAATTTTCATACCTGATTAGTCTTCTCAAAGGGGAAGCTAAAAAGGTATAAATAACCTAGCTCTCACTGAGAGTAATTATGTGGAAGCTATAAAACTGCTGAAGTTGAATTATTGCAACAAGGAGTTAAGTATAGCTAACCTTTATTACCAATTGCTAGATCTGAATGCACCAAGTAACAGACCAGACTCACTTCAAAGCTTCAGACTAGAAGCAGAGTCTCTAGTGAAGGCCTTAGGTACTAAAGTTGATGTACCAGCCTCAGAATGGTCAATCAAGTTACTTTTGCAGAGGAAATTGCCTCAAAATATCTTAGCAGAAATATGCTCACATTATAAAACCGAGTTTCTCACTCTCGAGCAAATATTCGAGGGGCTGAGAATAACAGTTAACAGGTTGAAGACTCATGATAAGATTAAACCTGAGTCTAAATCACCTAACATTGACAACTCAGTCAAACCCAAATTGACTTTGAATAAATCCAATAAATCTAAGCCTAAGACTACTCCATCCACTGGAAAAGGGAGTGGTAGTGTAGGTATTTATACTGTATCTCCCTCTGACACTGCAACTGATGTGTCTACTAAAAGGACAAATTCAGTCAGAGAGAGAAGGTGTCTGTTCTGTGATCAAGAACATCTCACCTACAAATGCACTGTTTATCCTAACTTTAATACCAGGATTAAACAACTCCAAGAATTACACAGATGCACCAAGTGCATGGGTTCTCATGACCCAGTAAATGTGTTGTGCAGCTACGGTTATGCAGTAGATGCCACAAAGGTGTACATCATTATGCCTTATGTAGAACAATTTCTACCCAATCTGTGACACCTGGGGAGAATTCTATGAATTCTACCACAGTACAATATTGCAAGGTACATCAAGAAATAAGTGTACTTGCTACTGAGTCAGGCAATAATACCACTCTGCCTACAGCTCAACTCAAACTAATAGACAGGAAATCTAGAGTTAACACTAGAGGTCTCTTTGATCAGGATCACAGAAAACCTTCATCACACAACAATTAGTTGAGCAGTTAAAATTAAAACCTGCCAAAAGTGTGAGACTGAATATTTCTGGGTTCTTGACTAATAGTGGACCTCGTGAATACCAAGTAGTCAAGGTATTAGTGAGACTTGGATCTTCTACTAGTCCAATACAAGCGGTAGTAGTAGATAAACTTCCTTCAGACCTGCAGGTCACAGGACTAGCTCGCACTGCGAGATATCTTAAACGAAACCGCATGAGGCTAGCAGATCACAAAATAAATTCTGACTGCCTCACAGATGTTGGTATACTTATAGGCGCTGACCATTATTATAAATTTATAACTGGATGCACCAGACAACACGGAATGAATTTGTTGTCATCTGCTGGAGGCAAGTTGCTTACTGGACCGGTGCTTTTCCAACAAAAACAGCGTCAACCAACAAACAAGCTAACAATGCAATAGTGGCGTGACTAGGCTTGGAACAGTCACCCCTACATTTCAGAGAAATATCTGAAGATAATGAGTCTGATCCACCTGTACATCGTCTGTGGGATTTAGACACTTTAGGTATTGTCCCTGAACAACCAAGTCCTGATGATATGTGGACTTACCAGCAATATCTGGATACAGTTGTCTATAAAGACAAACAATACTGGGTGAGATTGCCATGGAAGTTGAATCATCCACAACTTCCAGTTAATTATTTCATGGCAGCCTCTCAATTACAGTCACAATTAATACGGCTGAAGAAACAGCCAGATAAATTAAATATGTACCATCAATTAATTCAGCAACAACTCAACAGTAAATTTATTGAAGTTGTTGATAATGATGACCGAAAAACAGGTCACTATTTACCCCATCACGCTGTGTTGAAAGATTCATTGACAACACCAATACGTATTGTTTTCAACTGTAGTGCCAAAGTGAAGGCAAACAGCGTGTCTTTGAATGAATGTCTCCAAACGGGACCTAGCCTAACACAAAGGCTACATGATGTACTGTTACGATTCCGTACTGGTATTTTCGCTTATACTGCTGATATCAGTAAAGCTTTCCTTAGAGTAGGCTTGCAAGAGGAGGATCGTAATTACACCAAATTTCTCTGGATTAAAGATCCCCAGGATCCTGACAGTGATGTCATAACCTATCGGTTTGCCTCTGTGCTTTTCGGAGCGACTTCCTCACCGTTTCTACTTCAAGCCACATTAGATACACATTTGAAGAAGTCAAATAGCCCTTATAAGGCAGAGATCAGTGACAACTTGTATGTCGATAATTTCCAGGGAACTACTAATGACAAATCCAAATTGGTAGAAATTTACCATGAGGCTAACCGTGAGTTATTAGGAGCCAATATGCCACTACAATCATGGGCCTCAAACAATAAATCATTAAACCAGATAATCGAGAAAGAATTTCCGGGTTATCAGGTGTCTAATCAATTAAAAGTTCTGGGCGTGGAATGGAACACAGGTACTGACGAGATGAATGTCAAGTCAGTACAAACCAATAATTCATCCCTTACCATGAGAAAATTACTCTCATATGTCAGTCAACCATTTGACCCTTTAGGCTTACTTAGTCCTATATTAATAAGGGGCAAACTCCTAATGCAGGAATGCTGGCAGAAACATATGGGATGGGATGATCCGTTGCCAATTGAGTTGCAAGAGAAATGGCAAATACTCGCAACGGATTTCAATCAATTAGGTGTTTTGAAATTTCCTCGTAATGCTTCAGGACAAAACTTACCTACAAATTTGCACATTTTTTGCGATGCCTCTGGCAAAGCTTATGGCGCTGCAGCCTACTTAGCCAATAGTGCACAATCAATTTTACTCACATCTAAAGCAAGAGTTGCTCCAATCAAGAAGAGATCTTTACCTCAAATGCAGTTGACTGCATTGCTAGTGGGAGTAAGATTGGCTCATTGCTTGACCAAGGCACTCAATAATATTCACTTTGGTGAGATCGTAGTGTGGTCAGACAATGAGGCAGTCTTACAATGGGTAAGAAATAACAATAATAAAACTCCCTACGTTAGTAATCGCGTTAGGGAAATTCATGAATTATCTGCTGGATATAAATTCAGACATGTCCCCACTAAGGACAATCCTGCAGATTACTTATCAAGAGGTTTAACATTTAAACAGTTAAGCAAGTCTTCGATGTGGTTTAATGGACCTTCATGGCTTGTTAGTGGTCAGTGGCCCAAACAGAAACTACAAGTCATAGTGACCAGTATCACTACTCCCATGAAAGACCCAGAACCTCATCGAGTCTCGTCTATTAATCCTCACAATTATTCTAACTAGAGTAAGTTATTAAGAGTGACAGCACATGTGTTTGACTTTCTTGCTAAGATAGGAATCAAGCATAAGTTTCCCAATCCTATCATCTACTGGATCAAACGTGCACAACAAGATACATATGGAAGTGAATATGAAAATCTTCCAGATAAATTAACCAAGTCTCTAGGTATCTGGTATGATACCAACACTCATAATATATTAAGGTGTGGAGGACGTTTGCTACATGCTAACATTGATTTGGACACAAAGAATCCAATCCTTCTACCTCATCACCACATTATTACCAAACTTCTAGTTTTACATCACCATCAATATGGTACTTTGGATGGTGGAGTGTTAGACACTCTCACCGACCTCAGACAGAAATATTGGCTTCCTCAAGGTCGTCAAACTGTCAAATCAATTATTAAGTTCTGTATAATCTGCAAACGCTACGATGCACGAGTGTGCACCCAGGACCTCCACCACTCCCTAAAGAGAGGGTAGTTCATCTTCGTCCGTTTGAGACCACTGGTGTCGATTATACAGGAGCCTTGCTTCTCACTGGCAATCCGGATAACATACCAGTGAAAGCTTATATTTGCCTCTTCACATGTGCTACTACACGAGGCGTACATCTAGAAGTGACTTCTGACATGAGTGCTGAAGCCTTCATCCAAGCTTTTCGTAGATTTGCAGCTCGCAGATCCTGTCCCAAGCTCATGATATCTGATAATGGCTCAAATTTTGTGGCAGGAGAAGCCTGCTTACGAGAGATATGGAATCATCCAGAAGTGCAGTCTGTCATGCAGAGACGACAATGCCACTGGAAATTTATTTCTCCAGAGCCCCCTGGCAAGGTGGGTTCTACGAACGTATGATAGGGACTGTCAAGAAATGTTTAAGGAAGACCTTGCATCGACAGAAAATTAGTTACTCAGAACTCCAAACACTCGTCGTGGAAATTGAGGCGCGAGTCAACAATCGCCCATTAACTTATCTATCAGATGATTTCTCACAGAGAGAGCCTCTGAGTCCCTCGCATTTAATACATGGAGGCCTGCTGAGCCCTCTGATACCTTTGGCAGATGAGGACCCCGTCGATCCTTCCTATGTAACCAGGAGTGACTTAGTACAAAGTTACCAACATCTCTCAAGAGTAATAGAAAGGTAGAATGAGGTGTGGACTCGAGAGTACCTCACCGCTCTATAAGAGTAACTAGGTCAAATGGAGGAGTAGGTCTGTATATTAAAGAGGACCTGGTATGCACAGAACTACTAAACTCAACTAATGAGGTGGTAGAGGTACTGGGAATTACCTTGAGGATACCTTGAGGTGCTTCCGGGGCTTATCGTCCCCGCGGCCCGGTCATCGACCAGGCCTCCTGGTTGCTGGACTGATCAACCAGGCTGTTGGACGCGGCTGCTCGCAGCCTGACGTATGAGTCACAGCCTGGTTGATCAGGTATCCTTTGGAGGTGCTTATCCAGTTCTCTCTTGAACACTGTGAGGGGTTTGCCAGTTATGTCCCTTATGTGTAGTGGAAGCGTGTTGAACAGTCTCGGGCCTCTGATGTTGATAGAGTTCTCTCTCAGAGTACCAGTTGCACCTCTGCTTTTCAACGGGGGTATTCTGCACATCCTTCCATGTCTTCTGGTCTCATGTGATGTTATTTCTGTGTGCAGGTTTGGGACCAGCCCCTCTAATATTTTCCACGTGTAAATTATTATGTATCTCTCCCGCCTGCGCTCAAGGGAATACAGATTTAGGCTCTTTAGTCGGTCCCAATAGTTTAGATGTTTTACCGAGTGGATTCTAGCAGTAAAGGATCTCTGCACGCTCTCCAGGTCAGCAATTTCACCAGCAGTGAAAGGGGCTGTCATTGTGCAGCAGTACTCCACTCTAGAGAGCACAAGCGTTTTGAAAAGTGTCATCATCGGTATAGCATCTCTAGTGTGAAAAGTTCTTGTTATCCAACCTGTCATTTTTCTTGCAGTTGTGACGGCTACTTTATTGTGTTCTTTAAAGGTAAGGTCTTCCGACATGAGTACACCCAGATCCTTTACATTGCCTTTTCGTTCTATGTTATGATTTGCCTGAGTTTTGTACGTGGTTTCCGTTTTTATATTTTCATTTTTTCCATAGCGCATGAGCTGGAACTTGTCTTCGTTAAACACCATATTATTTTCTGTAGCCCATAGAAAGACCTGATCTACATCTGACTGGAGGTTCGCCGTGTCCTCTATGTTGCCTACTCTCATGAAGATCCTAGTGTCATCTGCAAAGGATGATACAGTGCTATAGGTTGTGTTCTTGTCTATGTCCGATATGAGGATGAGAAAAGTACTGGAGCAAGCACAGTACCCTGGGGGACTGAGCTCTTAACGGTTGACGGGTTGGATTTTATTTTGTTGACTATTACACATTGGGTTCTGTTGGTCAGGAAATTGTAGATCCATCTGCCTACTTTTCCGGTAATTCCTTTTGAGCGCATTTTATGGGCAATAACACCATGGTCACATTTATCAAAAGCTTTTGCGAAATCTGTGTAAATTACATCAGCGTTTTGTTTGTCTTCCATAGCATCTAATGCCATATCATAGTGGTCCAGCAACTGCGACAGGCAAGAGCGCCCTGTTCTGAAACCATGTTGTCCGGGGTTATGGAGATGCTGTGATTCCATGTATTTTGTGATCTTACTTCTTAGCACTCTCTCAAAAATTTTTATGATGTGCGATGTTAGTGCTATCGGTCTGTAATTTTTTGCCTCTGCCTTATTTCCTCCTTTATGAAGTGGTGCTATCTCTGCTGTTTTTAGTATATCAGGAATAACGCCAGTATCTAGGCTTTGTCTCCACAGAATGTGAAGGGCCTGCGATAGTGGTTTTTTACAGTTCTTGATGAATATGGAGTTCCAAGAATCCGGGCCTGGATCGATCTTTAGTGCGTTTAATGGCTCGCTGAAGACAGAGTCGTATTGTTTCCTCAGTAGCTCGCTCATTTCTTTGTTGTCATCGGTGAAAGTTCCATCTTCTTTTCGCAGGGGCCCGATACTAGATGTGGTTTTTGATCTTGATTTTGCATAGGAGAAAAAATATTTCGGGTTTCTCTCTATTTCACTGATGGCCTTTTGCTCTCTTTCCCTCTCCTGCGTTTTGTATGATTCTTGTAGCTTGAGTTCAATTTTTCCTATTTCGCTACCTAACCTTCTTCGCCGTTCCTGAGATAGGGTGCGACTCTCAAGTTGTACCGCGATTCGTTTTCTTCGCCTATATAGGGAACGACGTTCTCGTTCCAATCTGCATCTCTTCCTCTTTTTTCTTAGGGGGATGCGGTTTGTACATATTTCTAGTGCTACTGAGCTTATTTTTTCCAGGCACTGGTTCAGGTTCGCATTTCCTAGCTGTTCTTCCCAGTTTATTTCTGTGAAGTCCTGGTTTATTTGCTCCCAGTTTATCTGTTTATTATTGAAGTTGAATTTGCTGAAATCTCCTCCACCGGAATCTGGACTGGTTTTGAAGGTCTATTCCCCATGGTTGTCATAACTTCAATTAAGTTGTGATCTGAGTAACAGGTATTTGTAATCATTATGTTCCTGATCAATTCATCATTATTAGTGAAAATGAGGTCCAGCGTGTTCTCCTTCCTGGTTGGTTCTACTATTTGCTGGTTTAAGGCAAACCTGTCGCACATCCGTAGCAGGTCATTTGCATGTGCCTGTTCATTAAGGCTACTTCCTGGTATTCTTTCTGATATTACTGTATTAGCCAGGTGCTTCCATTTCAGGTGCCGTAGGTTGAAGTCCCCAAGCAGGATGATGTTCGGAGCTGGATTTGTGAGGTTTTCCAAGCAGTGTTCTACTTTCATTAGTTGGTCTTTAAACTGCTGAGGGTTTGCCTCCGGTGACTTATATACAAGGACAATAACTACATTTATAATCTCTATTTTGATTATCAGCACTTCCACCATATCATTTGAGGTGTTTAGCAGCTCAGTACAGATGAGTGTGTCTTTGATGTATAGGCTGACCCCACCCTGAAGCCGGTGTTTCCTATCACATCTGAAAAGATTGTACTCTGAGATCCATATTCACCATCATGGTAGTCCTTTGTGTGGGTTTCTGTTAGGGCTGCAAACACTGCATTTGCCTCATGAAGGAGACCATCTATAAAGTGAACTTTGTTGGATTTGCGTGTTTTTATACCTTGAATGTTGGCAAATATAAATGATGTTATCGTGGTAGTGGAAGTGCTGGATGCCTTACTTGTGTTAATATCTGAGGCTCTGGTAAGGGGGCCACTGTGTTTGCGTCCAGGGTGTGTTGTTT
>WNGS01158000.1:2462-15690 GCA_020271785.1 Procambarus virginalis
CAATATCTTTCCAGCCTGCAATTGACACCAAGTGCCCTCGACATACATTCATTTCCCACTCCCTTTCTTGGAAGAATGTCACATATGATCGGGATTCCTCCCTTGCTCCTAACTAATTCTATTGCTGTCTTGAATTTCTGTATTAGTTCCTCACTTCTAACTCTCCCAACATCATTACCCCCTGCTCTAATACAAATAATGGGTTTGTTCCCATTTCCCGTCATAATATCTTTCATGTTTCCAACAATATCACCAATACCAGCTCCAGGATAGCAAACCCTTAATCTGTTCTAAATAATCTCTGGCACAAAACGTTCTGTCCAAATACCTCACCTGGGAATCTCCCACAACCAAAATTCGCTTCGATCCTCCCTTTTCTCTTGGGGCACTTTGAGGGACACGCGCTTCAATGTTCCTCGCCGCTATGCCCTTACCTCCACGCTGAACCATAGGTTCACCACAGCACTCGTCCTCCAACACATCAAATGTGTTTCTAATCTTTATGGTATTAGGTGTCTTTTTTGCCAAGGTCTTCTTAAGACCCCTGTCTTTTACAATATGCCAAGACGGGGTCTCCCTAATGCCGGTCTCCTCCTTTGCTTCATCCTGTCGTTGCTTAAGCTGCCTTACCTCCTCCCGCAACGAATCCAGCTCTGTCCTCAGAGCTCCAACCAGACTCACCAACTCCCTCACCAAACCATCCATTATTGCTGAATCAGTCTTTCATGTGCCACTGTATCAAAAGCTTTGCTAAAGTCAAGGTACACAACATCACAATCCTTACCACTATCAACTGCCTCAACTATGCTAGAATAAAAAGATAACAAATTTGTTAAACACTTGACTCCATTTATACTAACTCTCTGTTTCCTTTGGTATAGTCATGCCCTAATCCAGCTTACATAGCACCCCCAATACCATGAGCCTCTATCTTTTTAATCAGTCTTTCATGTGGCACTGTATCGAAAGCTTAGCTAAAGTCAAGGTATACAACATCACAATCCTTACCACTATCAACTGCCTCAACTATGCTAGAATAAAAAGATAACAAATTTGTTAAACATGAACGGCCATTTATAAAACCATGTTGCGACTCAATTATTAATTTATGTTTTTCAAGATGAAGACGAATTTTATTTGCTATTATAGATTCGAGTAACTTTCCCACAAAAGACTTGCTATTATAGATTCCTATAATAGCAATTCCTATAATAGCTTTCCCACAATATATTTGCTATTATAGATTCGAGTAACTATCCCACAATAGACGTTAGGCTAATTGGTCGATAGTTAGACGCAAGTGATCTATCTCCTTTCTTAAAACTGGTATCACATTAGCAACTTTCCAAAACTCTGGCACTCTGCCTGACTCTATTGATTTTTAAATATGATTGACAGTGGCACAAAGCTCCTCTTTGCATTCTTTCAGCACTCTGGCAAAAACACTTCACCCGGCCCTTATTTAGGAAAGACTTGGGTAAATACTGGTTAAGTAACAGGGTTGTTGATTTGTGGAACCAATTGCCGCGTAACATTGTGGAGGTGGGGTCCATCGATTGTTTCAAGCATGGGTTGGACATGTATATGAGTGGGATTGGGTGGTTATAAATAGGAGCTGCCTCGTATGGGCCAATAGGCCTTCTGCAGTTGCCTTTGTTCTTATGTTCTTCTTATCTATCTCCTTTCTTAAAAATTGGTACCACATTAACTACCTTCCATGACTCTGGCACTCTGCCTAACTCTATTGATTTATAAATATGATTGACAGTGGGTCACAAAGCTCCTCTTTGCATTCTTTCAGCACCCTGGCAAACACTTCATCCGGCCCTGGGGATTTGTTTGGTTTGAGTTTTACTATTTGTTTAAGAACATCCTCCCTGGTAACTGCTAAACTCGTCAACCTGTCCTCGTCCCCACCCACATAGACTTGTTCGGCTGAAGGCATATTGTTAAGTTCCTCTTTAGTAAATACAGATACAAAAATATTTATTAAAAATACTACTCATCTCTTCATCACTATCTGTTATTTGACCTGTCTCAGTTTTTAATGGACCTATCCTTTCCCTAGTCTTAGTTCGATACAACTGAAAAAACCCTTTAGGATTTGTCTTTGCTTGCCCTGCTATACGAACTTCATAGTTTTCATAGAACTTCATAGAACAATAGAGGCCTATTGGCCCATACGAGGCAGCTCCTATTTATAACCACCCACTCATATACATCTCCAACCCACGCTTGAAACAATCAAGGGACCCCACCTCCACCACGTCACGTGGCAATTGGTTCTACAAATTGAGACTGTCAGTCAGGCGCAGACAGTCTCAGTGAGAGGGTGTGTTAGCCGGAGCTCCTGCGTGTAGTTATATTATCATAGCAATATGGAAGTTGTAGTGAAGGACCTGATGACTCTAGTTGGAGCCCTGAGGACAGAGTTGAACTCTCTACGGGAGGAGGTACGACAGCTGAAACAACAACGAGAAGAAACGAAGGAGACAACTAGTAAAAAGACCTTGTCTTGGAAAGTTGTCATCCCTCAGTGATAACCAATGGGAGAAACTGGAAGTGTCTCAAAATGATGCTCTGAGAACAATGCTGGGAGTGGGTTGGACATGTATATGAGTGGGATTGGGTAGTTATAAATAGGAGCTGCCTCGTATGGGCCAATAGGCCTTCTGCAGTTGCCTTTGTTCTTATGTAGCACCTATATGGACGCGTAGAGAGAACCTTAGAATGGAAACAAATTTACCAGCATTAGAAAACAGGATGAAACAAAGGATAGCCACCATAATAGGAAAACTTACTGGAACAACCGCCAGGCTGTCAATCAAAGACAGCATACAGAGATCCTTTCAGAAAAACCTACAGTATAGAACAAGCTCATTGATGGATAATGTGGTCAAGTGAAATGGTGAAATGGACCATTAAAAACAAAGGGGAAGATAGACCATATCAACACTTTCGACAGCCTCCTCCATGGGAAGAATCGAATCTAAAGATAATCATTGAAAGATTACCAGTTAAAAAATCAGCATGTGACCCGCAGAGGCTCAAGGAAGTAATAGAACAACAAATGGAAACTATCTCTAGACCCACAACGACTCACATCTTCACAGACGGATCAGTTGATCAAGAAAAAGGTTCTGCTGGGGCAGCAGTTTACAGTACCAACCATGAAGCTTACTGGAGCATGAATAGTGGGTGCTCAACATTGCACACAGAATTATATGCCCTGAAGGAGGCAATAAACTATACAATTGAGAATAATTTACATGACGTAATCATTCATACAGACTCTAAATCTTCGCTCCAGGCATTGTTATCCAGTCAGCACAGAGATAATATACAACTCCTCACAGAAATTCAACATATAGGAAAAGAAGCCCATAATCGAGGGCTGTCAATCACCCTAAATTGGATACCAAGTCACATTGGCATAGATGGTAATGAAAAGGCAGACTCACCAGCAAAAACTGCCACTGCTCTACCTGTTGTACAGGTTCAAATACCTCCAAGTTTCTCACAGATAAAGGAGCAAACCAATAAGAAAATATTCTCAACTATCAAAAGTCGCCGCAGAGCCAAAGTAGCGGAAGGAAGATCCACTGCGATATGGTACGAACAAGCCACTGGTTACTCCTCTTTCAAGCCTGGCAAAAAGATATCCAGAGACATTGCAGTAGCCATACACAGACTCAGACTTGGTTACAAGTGCTGCTGGGAGGTAATGAACCCAATAGTTAAAGAGTGTCACATCTGTGAAACTGAAGCAGAGGCGCCACTATTGCACTACTTACTGGAATGTGAAGCTACTGAAGCCCTGCGCATCAAACTCAACATTATTCCAACGACAGCAGCTGCATTAGATGCACATTCCACCGCGACTACAATGATTAGAAAAGCTGTTGAGGAATGGGACTCATTAGTGAGTATTCTGCATCTACATCCGCCACCAAGATAAAGTTAATAAAACAAGATTAAAACCAGTGCACTAAAACAGAAGCAATAAATAAGCAGGGAAAAAGGAGAAATCCCCTCCTCCACTTTAAACATAGACCCAAATATCACAGGAAAAAGGTTATCACGTATAGCCAAACTCAATTACGGCCTCACCATAGCCCGTGCTACATGGACACTTCGTCCTGAGTAGCTAAATCTGAAACAACAACAACATGGAAAGTTGTAAAGGACAGGGGGCCTTAAGAAGACTTTGATAAAGCCGCCTACAGATGCCATAAGAACTTAAAAATCATTTGCCGTACTGGAGGACGAGTGCTGTGGTGAGACTGCGGATCACGCGAAAGGGAAAGCAACGAAGCGCAGGCCCCTCAGAGAGTAAAGGAAGTACCTAAGGAAACTTTAGCTGTGGGAGATTCCCAGATAAGGTATTTAGATAGAACGTTTTGTGCTAGAGATAGGGGGAACAGATTAAGGGTTTGCTATCCCGGAGCTGGTATTGGTGATAATATAAACAACATGAATGATATTATGGCTGGAAATGGGAACAATCCCGTTATTTGCATTAGCGTGGGAGGAAATGATGTTGGTCGAGTTAGGAGTGAGGAACTGATTCAGAGGTATAAAACAGCCTTAAAATTAGTTAGAAGCAAGGGAGGAATCCCGATCATATGTGGCATTCTTCCAAGAAAGGGAGTGGGAAATGGATGGATGTCGAGGGCACTTGGTGTCAATTGCCGGCTGGAAAGATATGGCAAATCAAATGCAATATCTTTCATAGACAACTAGGAACACTTCTATGGAAGAAATGAAATGTACGGGATGGGGTGCATCTATTGAGGGCTGGGGTTATTGTTGTTGCGAACTCGTTGGAAGAAGTGGTTAGAGGCGTTTGTTTGGGTTTAAACTGTTAGTAGATAGTGGTATGGGAATTGATTTGGAGGAAGGAAGTAATAAAAGTATGTGTTTGTGGGAGAGAAGAATTGGCAAAATAAAAGAGAAGGGAAAGAGAAGGGCCTCAAAATAACAATTCATTTTGGATATATTATACTAACACTAGAAGTCTAAGAAATAAAATAAACGATTTAAATGCTCTTGTCTGCACAGAAAAAATAGATATTATTGCACTTACCGAAACGTGGATGAATGTAGAAAATAGAGAGCTATTAGCTGCATATCAAATAAATGGATTTAAACTATTTCACACAGATATATTAGACGAGGAGGGTGAGTAGCCATATATGTTAGGGACAATTTGAAATGTAGTCTCAAAGAGGGAATCAAACCTGAGCCACATACAGAAACTATTTGGATAGAATTAAACGAAAAAGCAAATAATATTATAATAGGAGTTATATATAGGCCACCAAATTTAAACAGAATGGAAGCAAAGCATCTATGGGATGAAGGTGTACCTTCAACATGGTGTACCCTGCTATCAGCAACAAAGTCAGTCAGGTGCTTTCAGTCAGTCAGGTGCTGTCACAGTGAGAGGTTGTGTTAGCTGGAGCTCCGAGTGAAGCAATATTATTCAGCAATAATGGAGGGTTTGGTGAGGGAGTTGGTGAGTCTGGTTGGAGCTCTGAGGACAGAGCTGGATTCGTTGCGGGAGGAGGTAAGGCAGCTTAAGCAACGACAGGATGAAGCAAAGGAGGAGACCGGCATTAGGGAGACCCCGTCTTGGCATATTGTAAAACACAGGGGTCTTAAAAAGACCTTGGCAAAAAAGACACCTAATACCATAAAGATTACAAACGCATTTGATGTGTTGGAGCACGAGTGCTGTGGTGAACCTATGGTTCAGCGTGGAGGTAAGGGCATAGCGGCGAGGAACATTGAAGCGCGGGTCCCTCAAAGTGCCCCAAGAGAAAAGGGAGGATCGAAGCGAATTTTGGTTGTGGGAGATTCCCAGGTGAGGTATTTGGACAGAACGTTTTGTGCCAGAGATAAAGGGAACAGATTAAGGGTTTGCTATCCTGGAGCTGGTATTGGTGATATTGTTGGAAACATGAAAGATATTATGACGGGAAATGGGAACAAACCCATTATTTGTATTAGTGCAGGGGGTAATGATGTTGGGAGAGTTAGAAGTGAGGAACTAATACAGAAATTCAAGACAGCAATAGAATTAGTTAGGAGCAAGGGAGGAATCCCGATCATATGTGGCATTCTTCCAAGAAAGGGAGTGGGAAATGAATGGATGTCGAGGGCACTTGGTGTCAATTGCCGGCTGGAAAGATATTGCAAATCTAATGCAATATCTTATATAGACAACTGGGAACACTTCTATGGAAGAAATGAAATGTATGCTCGGGATGGGGTGCATCTATCGAGAGCTGGGGTTGTTGCTGTTGCAAACTCGTTGGAAGAAGTGGTTAGAGGTGTTTGTTTGGGTTTAAACTGTTAGTAGATAGAGGTATGGGAATTGATTTCGAGGAAGGATGTAATAAAAGTATGTGTTTGCGGGAAAAAGGAATTGGCAAAATGATCAGGGAAAGAGAAGGGCCTCAAAATAACAATTCACTTAGGGTATATTACACAAACAGTAGAAGTCTAAGAAATAAAATTAACGAATTAAATGCTCTTGTCTGCACAGAAAAAATAGATATTATTGCACTCACCGAAACGTGGATGAATGTTGATAATAGACAACTATTAGCTGAATATCAAATAAATGGATTTAAACTATTTCACACAGATAGATATATTAGACGAGGTGGTGGAGTAGCCATATACGTTAGGGACAATTTGAAATGTAGTCTCAAAGAGGGAATCAAAACTGAGCCACACACAGAAACTATTTGGATAGAATTAAACGAAAAAGCAAATAATATTATATTAGGAGTTATATATAGGCCACCAAAATTAGACAGAATGGAAGCAAAGCATCTATGGGATGAAATATCTAGGGCATCTAGATCTAACAGTATTTATGTCATGGGTGACTTTAATTTTAGTGGAATAAACTGGTTGAACAAAACAGGGAATAGTGAAGCAGAAGATTTTCTAGAATTAATTGACGATTGCTTTCTTACGCAACACATTAAGGAACCAACACGGGAAAATAATATTTTAGATTTAGTGTTAACTAACAGGGAAACACAAATTAATGACATCGAAATAGGGAGTGAGCTAGGGAACAGTGATCACAAAGAAATCAGATTTAGCATAGAATGGAATAGACCTGTAGGAGAAAATTCTGTTAAAGTGCCAGATTTTCGAAAAGCTGATTTTAATAGCCTAAGAAATTTTTTGGGTCAAATTGATTGGAAAGTCTTGGGTATGGGGTGTGGGCCGGACTTGGAGCGAGACATGAACCCAGCGATAGGTGATGTAAATGGGGATTTCGATGTGGATTCAATATATAACTTATTTAAGAATATTCTAAACAAAGCACAGGAACGTAGTATACCACACAAATTGAATAGATCGAATACTAATGACCCAAAGTGGATAACAAAGAATTTGAAAACCTTATAGGTAAAAAGAGAGCTTGGTACAAAGGATTAAAAATGGGGAGGTCACTTTAGAACAGGAATTCGTACAACTGGTTAAAAATGTTAAAAAAGAGATAAGGAAAGCAAAAAGAAACTATGAAGTTCGTATAGCAGGGCAAGCAAAGACAAATCCTAAAGGGTTTTTTCAGTTATATCGAACTAAGACTAGGGAAAGGATAGGCCCATTAAAAACTGAGACAGGTCAAATAACAGATAGTGATGAAGAGATGAGTAGTATTTTTAATAAATATTTTGTATCTGTATTTACTAAAGAGGAACTTAACAATATGCCTTCAGCCGAACAAGTCTATGTGGGTGGGGACGAGGACAGGTTGACGAGTTTAGCAGTTACCAGGGAGGATGTTCTTAAACAAATAGAAAACTCAAACCAAACAAATCCCCAGGGCGGATGAAGTGTTTGCCAGGGTGCTTGAAAGAATGCAAAGAGGAGCTTTGTGACCCACTGTCAATCATATTTAATAAATCAATAGAGTCAGGCAGAGTGCCAGAGTTTTGGAAAGTTGCTAATGTGATACCAGTTTTTAAGAAAGGAGATAGATCACTTGCGTCTAACTATCGACCAATTAGCCTAACGTCTATTGTGGGAAAGTTACTCGAATCTATAATAGCAAATAAAATTCGTCTTCATCTTGAAAAACATAAATTAATAATTGAGTCGCAACATGGTTTTATAAATGGCCGTTCATGTTTAACAAATTTGTTATCTTTTATTCTAGCATAGTTGAGGCAGTTGATAGTGGTAAGGATTGTGATGTTGTGTACCTTGACTTTAGCAAAGCTTTTGATACAGTGCCACATGAAAGACTGATTAAAAAGATAGAGGCTCATGGTATTGGGGGTGCTATATTAAGCTGGATTAGGGCATGGCTATACCAAAGGAAACAGAGAGTTAGTATAAATGGAGTCAAGTCAGAGTGGGGAAATGTTGTAAGTGGAGTGCCTCAAGGCTCTGTCTGGGACCTCTGTTGTTTATATATATATAAATGATTTAGATTCGGGTTTGAGTAGTAACATTGCAAATGCCGATGATACGAAAATCGTAGGGAAATTAATTCGGAGGAGGACTCTCTATCACTTCAAGTTGATCTAGATAGGGTTTTGAAATGGTCAAAGGACTGGCAGATGCAGTTAGTTTAATGCTGATAAATGTAAAGTTCTGAGGCTAGGTAATGATGATAGAGTTACAGATACGAGCTAGATGGTGTGTTGAGATTGCGAAGTCGGATTGCGAAAGGGATCTGGGAGTTATAATTAGTAAGAATTTAAAACAAAAGGATCAATGCATGAATGTTCGTAATAAGGCAAATCGGACACTCGGATTTATTAATCGCAGCGTTAGTAACAAGACACCTGGTGTGGTTCTCAAGCTATATCTTGCTCTGGTTAGGCCCCATTTAGATTATGCAGTTCAGTTTTGGTCGCCATATTATAGAATGGATATAAATTCACTTGAACGTGTCCAGCGTAGGATGACTAAGTTAATTCCCCAAATTAGAAATCTTTCATATGAAGAAAGATTAACAAAGCTAAAATTGCATTCACTGGAAAGGCGAAGAGTTAGGGGTGACATGATAGAGGTTTACAAGTGGATGAATGGACATAACAAAGGGGATATTAATAGGGTATTAAAAGTATCAACACAAGACAGAACGCGAAACAATGGGTATAAATGGATAAGTTTAGATTTAGGAAAGACTTGGGTAAATACTGGTTCAGTAACAGGGTTGTTGATTTGTGGAACCAATTACGCGTAACGTGGTGGAGGTGGGGTCCCTCGATGTTTCAAGCGCGGGTTGGACATGTATATGAGTGGATTGGGTGGTTATAATAGGAACTGCCTGTATGGGCCAATAGGCCTTCTGCAGTTGCCTTTTGTTTTATTGATGATTGTTATTATATGCATGTCCAACCCACGTTTNATATATACTATATATATAGTATATATATATATATATATTATATATATATATATAATATATATATATATAGTATATATATATTATATATATATATATATATATATATATATATATATTATATATATATATATATATATATATATATAGTATATATATATATAAGTATATATATATATACTTATATATATATATATATATATATAGTTGTATATACTATATATATATATATATATATACAACTTCGTTCCAATAGGGTCTGAGACCCTAGGCCCATGGGGAGAGAGTGCAAGAAGGTTTCTTAAAGATCTTGGTTCCAAGCTCATTGACACCACAAGAGACCCTAGAGCGGCAAGTTTTCTCTTTCAGCGCCTCAGTGTCGCGAGGCACTGAGGCGAAATGCTCGCTGCATCCTCGGTTCCTGCCCAACGTCGGAGGAGTTCGAGGAAATCTACAGCGAACTATTTTTGTGTCCTCTTAATGTTCATTTTTTGTATACAATCAGATATGTAACTGTATAACCTTGCTTAATAAAGTGTACACCAAAAAATGGGGGGTGGTAGGAGAAGCGAACACCCTTATGTATTCAGAGTTAAATGACAAGTTTTTCCTGTATAACCATGCTTAATAAAGTGTACACCATAAAAAAGGGGGGTGGTAGGAGAAGCGAACACCCTCATGTATTCAGAGTTAAATGACAAGTTTTTCCCCTGAATGCTGTGTTCCCTTCTCTGAGGCTGTGGGTCCCAATAATTGCACAGAGGTGGTACCTCTGGTCGCATACCACCAGAGCTTGGGTACCAGAGCTTGGTGAGTCTCCTGACTCACACCTTGGCATCTACTGGTTAGTCCTCCCTAAATGATGGATACTAATTAATAAAACAAGATATTCTATTTCCTTTCCAATTATGGGAGAATAGAACTTTTGCAGTTTCCTTTGATCTTGAATTATATGATGATTGAAAGGCAATTTAGTGGTAAAAATTTTCTTATTTATTCAAAATAAATTAAAATATTTAATTCAAAATTTTTCAATATTTAAAATGTTGTACATAATCATTTTAATCGTAGAAAACTTATATTTACCAATATATATAGAATAAGTATCAATATATACATATATATCGTCAGTGTATATACATTATGCAAACTTAAGTTCTTGTGATGTCACTGCTGTCGATATCGTTGCCACCGTCGATGTCAAAGTAATTGTTTATGACAAAGTTTCTTGTGACGATGTAGTTGTTTACGTCAAAGGTGGTGTCGATGCCGTCCCTGCCCGTCGTTGTCCCCGTCGCTGCCATCACTGTTGTCCTCGTCGCTGCCATCACTGTTGTCCTCGTCGCTGCCATCACTGTTGTCCTCGTCGCTGCCATCACTGGTGTCCTCGTCGCTGCCATCACTGTTGTCCTCGTCGCTGCCATCACTGTTGTCCTCGTCGCTGCCATCACTGTTGTCCTCGTCGCTGCCATCACTGGTGTCCTCGTCGCTGCCATCACTGTTGTCCTCGTCGCTGCCATCACTGGTGTCCCCGTCGCTGCCATCACTGGTGTCCCCGTCGCTGCCATCACTGTTGTCCTCGTCGCCGCCATCACTGTTGTCCCCGTCGCCGCCATCACTGGTGTCCCCGTCGCTGCCATCACTGTTGTCCTCGTCGCCGCCATCACTGTTGTCCTCGTCGCCGCCATCACTGTTGTCCTCGTCGCTGCCATCACTGTCGTCGCTTCTATCATAAAAGTGTGTCGGCGCACGAAGTCTATCACTTAGTGTGTCGGTGACAGTATCGTGATCCCTCGTGTGACTGACACTGCTGCTTGCAATGATGCTGCGGTATTGAGTGGGCATATTGACAATGTTCCTCCAGCCAGCAATCTCAGCCTGAAGGTCCGGCAGGCGACTGTAGGAGCCCTGGTCCAGAGGGCACCGGGTGAAGGGGTCTGAGGGAGACGTCAGCAACAGGTGGACCAGCGTCGACTCGTCCACCATCATCTTGGACGAATGCAGCAGCACCGGCGCCTCCATCACCTCCTGCGTCAAGCTGTCCAAGTACTCCTCCTGGTACTGCTTCAAGTCCTCACGTGGTGTTGGGAAGTTATTGAAGTAATATCCAGACTTTGGTGCCTGTTGATTGAGCGATGCAAGAGATTCGGCATGATTAAGTCGGACGGCTTTGAAGATAGACATTGATTCCTCTTGACAGGATAGCGTATGAAAAATGTCATCTAAGAAGAGCTTACACGCTTCCACTCCTTCTAAGTTAGAGTTCACTGCAACTAAACAGGAGGTTATTTTGACCAGGGAAGATGCAGCAGCCTGAGCCAGGCCAGGCATCGCATAAGCCGCCATGGTGGGTTGTGTAACAATCAACTTTCTGAACAGACGAAGAATGCATTCGTAACCTTCCAGAGTCTGAAATCTCGGCCGGATGCCCGCCGGATACCTCGAACATGTTGCCTCAGCCTTTTGACTTAAGAGATCCACGAGTCGGTAGAAAAACAAGGCCTCTGGCCCGACCTTCAGATTCCTCAGCTGGTCTACGGCTGCAGCAGCGACACCATCGAGGTGACCGTAGTTACTAAGGCTGTCTAACACCTTGACCAGAGAATAAAAAAGACTCATCCGAGAGCCAACGGGCATGAGGTGATCCAGCTGCAGGTAAGCGCTCGCAGCCACTAAGCCTGCAGCTGCTGGTATGCCATAGTTGCCATCCTGAAGGACAGACTCCGGCCACATTCCAATCAAGTGTAGCATTTCCAGGCGCAGGTACTTGTTAGGACACAGTTCACCATGATCGGTGAACACCATGAGAACCCAGTTTTTCAAGGACTCCGACACTAGCAAATTAATGCTGACTTCTGGTTGCCAGTGTTTAAGAGACCGACCGTTTCCCAGAGAACGTCCTCCCACAGGCCGTGATCTTGACTGATTTTGTCCCAATAAGAGAGGCCAGAGTGAGTTCCCACAAAATTCCAAGACGAGTTGTTTTGAGGGATAACTCGGTTGGAGTGTTGTTATGTGTCATAATTCTAAGATGGTCCTTGATTTTATCAGCATATCTAAGAGATTGTGTACTGATTTTCATTGGATCGATCCCCGATATTGATGTTAAATACGTATTCAGACTTGCAAGGTCATTATCGATAGTTGTTGCAGGATAATGTTCAGAGTCCATTCTCACTGTGATATGTGGAATATTAGTGACAGTGAAAATCCCACAAGATTGCATACAGCAATACAGCAGGAGTTGCTAGGTTCTTCCTGCATTGGGAGGATATATATTCAGACGAAGTGAGGCGCAAGGCCGCGATATCCCCTTTGGTTATGCCAATTCATCCACTTGTACACCTCTACATATGACTCCTAATTCTCAGGCTTTCTATAGAATGTAATTTAAGCTCTATCACTCTTCTTCATATGAGAGATTTCTTAAATATAGCATCATTATCATTACCTAGCCTCCAAACCTTAAATTTATCAGCATTAAACTGCATCTGCCAATCTTTTGACCATTTCAAAACCTGATTGACTTGAAGTGATAGTGAGTCTTCTGTGTTTATTCCCTACCGATTTTTGTATCTTCGGCAAATTTGCAAATGTTGTAATGCTGATAAATGTAAAGTTTTGAGGCTAGGTAATGATGATAGAGTTACAAGATACGAGCTGTATGGTGTTAAGAACATAAGAACATAAGAATAAAGGTAACTACAGAAGGCCTATTGGCCATACAAGGTAGCGCCTATCTATAACCCCCCAATTCCACTGTTTGTGTGTGTTGGTGTTGTGGTGTGTGTGGTGTGTGTGTGTGTGTTTGTGGGTGTGTGTGTGTGTGTGGTGTGCGTT
>WNGS01158001.1:17800-32064 GCA_020271785.1 Procambarus virginalis
CGAGACGAATAGAGGAGAAAGGAAATGGACGAAAGAGGAGATGGGGGAAAAATGAGAGGAGAGAGGGATTAATAGCAGAACGAACAAGAGAGATTACTGAGAGTAAGAAAGGGAGGGAAGGGTGCTGGGGGGGGGCGTGATAAACATGATAAAATAGTTAAGATTAACAAAGAAATGTGAGAAGAATAAATGAAACGGTTAGAATGGAAAGGGAATGAAGTAAGGAAATAGCAGAGACAAGAAAGGGATGAAGGGACAGACAATTAGAGAAAGAGAAGCGAGAGTGGATACGATAAAACACACACACAAGACATACACAATAACATTATGTATCTATGAGAAAATACTGAGGGCTATACAATGGGATCGAACCCGTGTTCCACGGCTCTCCAGCTCCACCATAAGTTACTCCAGAGTTCCTTGGAGTTCGGAAGACACTGTCTGGGGTGATCTTACAAGATACCCGGCCTCACGCAGGTGTCTGAAACGACAGAAAACTGAGCCTAATTACGCGACATAAATGAACTGAGTTTCAGGCCAATACGATAACATTTTCTGACGATATCAAACGGAATCTTTCAAGTCAATACGGCGAGGCGTTCTCAAGGAGACACACGAAAACCGCCAGGAAATTACCACATAAAAAAGTAGATTTAAACGACCGATAATGCCAATAATATGTGGCTCTTGGGGATATGTGGTTGTTGTTGTTTGTTAAAGATTTGCTACCTGGAACAAGAAGTTCCAAGTAGCACGGGCTATGGTGAGCCCGTAGATATGTGGTTAGGGGGGTGAACGGGGGGAATAGGAGGCGGGAAGAAACTGGACGCAGGGAAGAAATTGGGGAGTATAACTGAGGAGAAGAGGAAAGGGGAAGGAACAGGGTAGGATAGGGGGGTAGGCGATTAATACAAAAAAAACGATAAAATGGAGAGGCATTAAAGTGGGAGAAAAGAGAGGGGTTAGTGAGAGGAAACAGAGAAGGGAAGAGAATCAAAGGAGAAAAAGAGAGAAGAAGATAGGTATCAAAACATGACAAATTACAAAGTAGCGAAATGGGAAAATAAAATAAAAAAAACCTGTCGCGGAGATAGGGAAGCAAAGAGGAAAAAACGAAAAGGGAGAAAGATGGAAGTATAAATTATTGTTATTGTTGAGTTAATTTGTTAGAGATAAGGTCGGGAGAGATATTAGTAATTAACTAGACGACAATAGCGCTCTTCGAGTCCTTGTGTAGATAGTTGACGGGTGATAACGAGGGCGCCTTCCTGCTATAATGGAGGAGGAGGAGGAGGAGGGGAAGGAAGAGGTAGAGTGAGATAATGAAGAGGAGAGGGAAAGGTAGAAAGAACTAAGGAGGAAGAAAGTGGAAAGGAGGAGTTGTGGGCAGAGATAGGGAGAAAGCGAGGGGATTAGAAGAGCGATAACAAGATGAAAGAAGATTAGGAAACCGGATTGGTCGGACACATGCCACGGAATTCAACTCTAGTGAATGCAAGGTAACGAACAGGATAAAGGATGCTAATAACACCCGTACAACGGAGATGGAAACAGCTTCCAGCCTCATCAAAACAAGAACAGCTGAGGATGAATACTACCCCTTCGGACCGTACGCTGGACTTGTGATCCCTGTGGTCCTGGGTTCGATCCCAGGCGCCGGCAGAGAAAACAATTGAGGCAGAGTTTTTCTTTCACCCTATGCCCCTGTTACCTAGCAGTAAAATAGGTACCTGGGTGTTAGTCAGCTGTCACGGGCTGCTTCCTGGGGGGAGGCCTGTCGAGGACCGGGCCGCGGGGACACTAAAGCCCCGAAATCATCTCAAGATAACCTCAAGATAACCTTCCCCTCCCGCCAGGACATTCACCTGAGGCTCAACATAACACAATCACACCAGCGGCATTGCAAGGCTCGCAGGAGCTGGCTTTCATAAACCTCAACAAAGTATAATTCAGAGGCAGCATTCGTCGTGAATTTACACATCCATTTACGAAAGCTGTATATTTGTTACCAGACCACACACTAGAGGTGAAGGGACGACAACGTTCCGGTCCGTCTGGACCATTCTCAAGTCGACACAACGACTTGAGAATGGTCCAGGACGGACCGAAACGTCGTCGTCCCTTCACCTTCTAGTGTGTGGTCTGGTCAACAACTTTAGCCACGTTATTGTGACTCATCCCTGTAATCTTTTCTCTATCAAAGACTTGTTTAATTATAACTTATTAGCTTCGAAGCACTACGAGGTTATTGTTTAATACTAACTTGGGTTGTTATGTTACGGAGCTCGTAAACTGTTCAAATGAAACAAGGTCGCCATGATGAGGCGGTGACGAAGCGGTTGTGCAAATGCTTGATGCAGCCTCGATCTGGTGGTTAATCTGGCAACTGATCAACTAAGAGGAGAAGTCTGCAAGTTTTAGGTCAGATCTTCATGTTTTAGGTCAAGTATCTGCATGTTTTAGGTCAAGTATCTCATGTTTTAGGTCAAGTATCTGCAGTTTAAGGTCAAGTATCTTCATGTTTTAGGTCAAGTATCTCATGTTTTAGGTCAAGTATCTGCAAGTTTTAGGTCAAGTATCTCATTTTAGGTCAAGTATCTGCATGTTTCAGTCAAGTATCTATGTTTCAGGTCAAGTATCTCATGTTTTAGGTCAAGTATCTGCAAGTTTTAGGTCAAGTATCTTCATGTTTTAGGTCAAGTATCTGCAAGTTTTAGGTCAAGTACTCTGTTTTAGGTCAAGTATCTGCAGTTTTAGGTCAAGTATCTTCATGTTTTAGGTCAAGTATCTTCATGTTTTAGGTCAAGTATCTGCAGTTTTAGGTCAAGTATCTGCAAGTTTTAGGTCAAGTACTTCATGTTTTAGGTCAAGTATCTGCAGTTTTGGTCAGACTTCATGTTTTAGGTCAAGTATCTCATGTTTTAGGTCAAGTATCTGCATGTTTCAGGTCAAGTATCTCCATGTTTTAGGTCAAGTATCTGCAGTTTTAGGTCAAGTATCTTCATGTTTTAGGTCAAGTATCTGCAGTTTTAGGTCAAGTATCTTCATGTTTTAGGTCAAGTATCTGCATGTTTAGGTCAAGTATCTTCATGTTTTAGGTCAAGTATCTCATGTTCAAGGTCAAGTATTAGGTGTAGGTCAAGTATCTGCCATGTCTTGGTCATTCTCATCGACACATATCGACAGTTTAGAATCGGTTCGCATGTTTAGGATCGAAGATCGTCAAGTTTGTCCTAGTACTCTTCTATGTTTTAGGTCAAGTAGCAAGTTTTAGGTCAAGTATTGAGTTTAGGTCAGTATCTCATTCGGTCAGTATCATTTTCTCAATATCTAGTTTTAGTCAGTACGTCTGTTTATCATATCTGCAGTTTTGGTAATACCATGTTTTGGTCGTATCGCGTTTTGGTCAAGCACTATCTGTTAGGTCATATCTTATGTTTGTAAGTACTCAAGTTTGGGTAAGTTTGCAGTTTTACGGAAGATCTCGTAGGAACGTTGCAAGTAGGTAGATCTGCATGTTATCAAGTATCTCGTTTAGGTCGTACTCATGCTGTTAGGCGAGTGTCACAGTAGGCAAGATCTGCTGTTTTAGGTCAAGTAGTCGTTATGTTTAGCTGTCGTATCTCCTGTTATTAGGCAACGTATTCGTTCAGCAATATTTTAGTTAGGTCAGAGTCTGCAAGTGTTTTAGGTCAAGTATCTTATGTTTTAGGTCAAGTATCTCCATGTTTTAGGTCAAGTATCTTTCCATGTTTTAGGTCAAGTATCTCATGTTTTAGGTCAAGTATCTTCATGTTTTAGGTCAAGTATCTCATGTTTTAGGTCAAGTATCTCCATGTTTTAGGTCAAGTATCTCCATGTTTTAGGTCAAGTATCTGCATGTT
Organism: Procambarus virginalis; assembly: GCA_020271785.1. Classification (NCBI taxonomy): domain Eukaryota; kingdom Metazoa; phylum Arthropoda; class Malacostraca; order Decapoda; family Cambaridae; genus Procambarus; species Procambarus virginalis. The sequence goes on from WNGS01158001.1 coordinate 21,685, forward strand.
TTAGGTCAAGTATCTGCATGTTTCAAGTCAAGTATCTTTATGTTTTAGGTCAAGTATCTTCATGTTTTAGGTCAAGTATCTTCAGTTTTAGGTCAGATCTCAAATGTCAATTCTATTGCAGGGTTCGTATTCGTACAAGGTTCTAATCTGAGACGCTTTCCTCCCCTTCCTTACACCTCATACCTTAACTACCCACCACCCTTAACTACCCGCCAAACCTTCACGATCCACTACCTCCCTCAAGCAGGCGACGAGTCACAATAACGTGGCTAAAGTATGTTGACCAGACCACACACTAGAAGGTGAAGGGACGACGACGTTTCGTTCCGCCCTGGACCATTCTCAAGTCGATTGTCGTCGTCCCTTCACCTTCTAGTGTGTGGTCTGGTCAACTCCTCAAGCAACTCCGTCTCTTAACTCCAGTCTCAAGGTTTCGGCAGTTCAGTTGGGGTTCGTCCTCGACTGACAATCCAGATTTCGGGGTTTAAGTTCCTGGCGAGAGAGAAATGGTTGGGCGCGTTTCCTATCACCTAATGCGCTGTCACCACTTACGGGCTATTCATGCCGCGTGCCACCTTTTGGGTGGCCTTAATCTTCATCAATCAATCAATCGAATAGCCAGGAGTACAATTTTCACAATATTTCACTGCTAGGTGGACACCTAGCAGTAAGTAGGTACCCAGGAGGTTGCATCCTGACGGGGTGAGGAATTCGACCTTGTGGGGGAGGGACGGAGTTGGGGCGGGGGGTCCCGATTACCCTAACCTTGTATGAATACACTCTGGCTCCCTGTCCCCCCACACAATGATTTATTACTATAACTCCACAACCAAAGTAACTCATCTCTCACATTTGAACTTATCATCTATAATATTGCATCTTCATTATAGGATCTGAGCTGTCTGTTCCGTGTTTGTTTGTTGTTGTTGTTGTTTTAGATTGAGCTACTCAGAACGAAGTGTCCATGTAGCACGGTCTATGGTGAGCCCGTAAAGATGCTTACGGGCTCCCCATGCTCCCTTTCCACAAATTTATACTGTCTTAATTTCAGAGTTCCCCTTACACCTTCCCAAGTTCTTAGGGGAAAAGATGGCCACTTATATATTTAGCCTCGCTTATAATCACTTATAATCACTCACTTATAATCAGAGATTGTTTCCTCAGGGTTAGGGGTCAATTTACACCCTTTCTTCTCTCTGTACAGGCCTGGACACGAGAGAGTATGAGCGATAAGGGAGATGGAAAAGGTGAAAAGGTGAAAATGGGTAAAATCGTGAAGAATCGTTTAATGGGCAAGAAGAAAAGGGTGAACTAGAAGGGAAAGACGAAATGAAAGAGGAAGAGAAAGGGAAAGCCATAGAGATGGAGCTCCTTTTCCAGTATTTTCCGCTGTTCTTTAAGGTAATTATTAAAGTTTATTGACTGGCTGGTTGTGGTCTCTCCACCACAGTTAGCGCGTTCTTTAAGGTATGACTTCATGTAGACTGGTAGTGTGGTATTGACTCATCCACCACAGAGTATTGACCTGGGTGGCAGTGGTCCCAGCCACCACAGAGGATTGACCTGGCTGGCAGTGGTCCCAGCCATCACAGAGTATTGACCTGGGTGGCAGTGGTCCCAGCCACCACAGAGTGATGTGACCATTGACGGCTGGCAGTGGTCCCAGCCAGATGGTCCACAGCCACCACAGGATTGACCTGGCTGGCAGTGGTCACAGCCATTGACCTGGCGTGCACAGCAGGATTGACTGGCTGGCTGCCAGCCACCACAGAGTATTGACCTGGGTGGCAGTGGTCCCAGCCACCACAAGACCTGGTATTGACCTGACGGTGGCAGTGGTCCCAGCCACCACAGACGTAGTGTCCGACCTGGGTGGCAGTGGTCCCAGCCACCACAGAGTATTGACCTGGGTGGCAGTGGTCCCAGCCACCACAGAGTATTGACCTGGGTGGCAGTGGTCCCAGCCACCACAGAGGATTGACCTGGCTGGCAGTGGTCCCAGCCACCACAGAGTATTGACCTGGGTGGCAGTGGTCCAGCCACCACACTATAGTTCACGTCCAGAGCCAATAGCCATCTCGTGCATTTAGAGGTAACAAAAAAAGCATTACGTTTATATATTTACAATAGATTTATCCCGACCACTTAGACTGGTCGGTGCAGGGAATAACTCCCTTCGTACATGTCGGCGTTCGATCCCCGATGGAAGTAAGTGGCAGAGTACCGGTCCTTCACTTTGACCTCGTATCCCTTCCAGAATGCTATATGGGTCAAAGTTGTCATAGAGTTTTCTACTGGAAACTGTTCATCAATGGTTCCACATTGTCTTGAAAGGTCAAAGATCAAACTGCTATAGCTATTATCGGTCTGTGTCGCAAGGTCAATGCCATATTTATATTATTTCCAGATAAATATTAACAGCAGAGGTGAAAGGTCAAATTATTTAGGAATGTTGGGTCAAACACCATCGGTAATGGGTCAAATGCAAGGCTGTGTAGCAATAATCGCCATTGTTACACCATCAAATAAAGCCAGAGATTTGCATTTACTGGAAGGCGAAGAGTTAGGGGTGACATGATAGAGGTTTGCAAGTGGATGAATGGACATAACAAAGGGGATAATAATGGAGTATTAAAAGTATCAACACAAAGACAGAACGCGAAACAAATGGGTATAAATTGGATAAGTTTAGGTTTAGGAAAGACTTGGGTAAAATACTGGTTCGGTAACAGGGTTGTTGATTTGTGGAACCAATTACCGCGTAACGTGGTGGATGGTGGGGTCCCTCGATTGTTTCAAGCGCGGGTTAGACAGAGTATATGGAGTGAGATGAGATGGTTATAAATAGGAGCTGCCTCGTATGGGCCAATAGGCCCTTCTGCAGTTACCTTTGTTCTATGTTCTTATGTAAAACAGCTTTTCCGGGACTCATTGTGGCAGCTTTAGAGAAGGGGTCGACAGCCTTGAAGTAACCTTCAAGACATGGACTTTCACCTGTCTGAAGCAAGGGTCAAGACAAAGTTTGAGGGGAATAATATAACTTTTAGTGCCGTCCTGGTGTACGATACTACTAGTGCCGTCCTGGTGTACGATACTACTAGTGCCGTCCTGGTGTACGATACTACTAGCCCCTGGTGTACGATACTACTTAGTGTCGTCCTGGTGTACGATACTACTTAGTGCCGTCCTGGTGTACGATACTACTTAGTGCCGTCCTGGTGTACGATACTACTAGCCCCTGGTGTACGATACTACTTAGTGCCGTCCTGGTGTACGATACTACTAGTGCCGTCCTGGTGTACGATACTACTAGCACCGTCCTGGTGTACGATACTACTAACACCGTCCTGGTGTACGATACTACTAGTGCCGTCCTGGTGTACGATACTACTAACACCGTCCTGGTGTACGATTCTACTAACACCGTCCTGGTGTACGATACTACTAACACCGTCCTGGTGTACGATACTACTAGCACCGTCCTGGTGTACGATACTACTAACACCGTCCTGGTGTACGATACTACTAACACCGTCCTGGTGTACGATACTACTAGCACCGTCCTGGTGTACGATACTACTAGCACCGTCCTGGTGTACGATACTACTATCACCGTCCTGGTGTACGATACTACTAGCACCGTCCTGGTGTACGATACTACTAGTGCCGTCCTGGTGTACGATACTACTAGTGCCGTCCTGGTGTACGATACTACTAGTGCCGTCCTGGTGTACGATACTACTAGTGCCGTCCTGGTGTACGATACTACTTAGTGCCGTCCTGGTGTACGATACTACTAGTGCCGTCCTGGTGTACGATACTACTAGTGCCGTCCTGGTGTACGATACTACTTAGTGCCGTCCTGGTGTACGATACTACTAGTGCCGTCCTGGTGTACGATACTACTTAGTGCCGTCCTGGTGTACGATACTACTTAGTGCCGTCCTGGTGTACGATACTACTAGTGCCGTCCTGGTGTACGATACTACTTAGTGCCGTCCTGGTGTACGATACTACTAGCACCGTCCTGGTGTACGATACTACTAGCACCGTCCTGGTGTACGATACTACTAGCACCGTCCTGGTGTACGATACTACTAGCACCGTCCTGGTGTACGATACTACTAGCACCGTCCTGGTGTACGATACTACTAGTGCCGTCCTGGTGTACGATACTACTAGTGCCGTCCTGGTGTACGATACTACTAGTGCCGTCCTGGTGTACGATACTACTAGTGCCGTCCTGGTGTACGATACTACTAGTGCCGTCCTGGTGTACGATACTACTAGTGCCGTCCTGGTGTACGATACTACTAGTGCCGTCCTGGTGTACGATACTACTAGCACCGTCTTGGTGTACGATACTACTAACACCGTCCTGGTGTACGATACTACTAGCACCGTCCTGGTGTACGATACTACTAGCACCGTCCTGGTGTACGATACTACTAGTACCGTCCTGGTGTACGATACTACTTAGTGCTGCCCTGCTGTACGATACTACTAGTGCCGTCCTGGTGTACGATACTACTAGCACCGTCCTGGTGTACGATACTACTAGTGCCGTCCTGGTGTACGATACTACTAGTGCCGTCTTCGTGTACGATACTACTTAGTGCCGTCCTGGTGTACGATACTACTAGTGCCGTCCTGGTGTACGATACTACTAGTGCCGTCCTGGTGTACGATACTACTAGCACCGTCCTGGTGTACGATACTACTAGCACCGTCCTGGTGTACGATACTACTAGTGCCGTCCTGGTGTACGATACTACTTAGTGCCGTCCTGGTGTACGATACTACTAGTGCCGTCCTGGTGTACGATACTACTTAGTGCCGTCCTGGTGTACGATACTACTAGCACCGTCCTGGTGTACGATACTACTAGTGCCGTCCTGGTGTACGATACTACTTAGTGCCGTCCTGGTGTACGATACTACTAGTGCCGTCCTGGTGTACGATACTACTAGTGCCGTCCTGGTGTACGATACTACTAGTGCCGTCCTGGTGTACGATACTACTAGCACCGTCCTGGTGTACGATACTACTAGTGCCGTCCTGGTGTACGATACTACTAGTGCCGTCTTCGTGTACGATACTACTTAGTGCCGTCCTGGTGTACGATACTACTAGTGCCGTCCTGGTGTACGATACTACTAGTGCCGTCCTGGTGTACGATACTACTAGCACCGTCCTGGTGTAGGATACTACTTAGTGCCGTCCTGGTGTACGATACTACTAGTGCCATCCTGGTGTACGATACTACTTAGTGCCGTCCTGGTGTACGATACTACTTAGTGCTGTCCTGGTGTACGATACTACTTAGTGGCGTCCTGGTGTACGATACTACTTAGTGCCGTCCTGGTGTACGATACTACTAGTGCCGTCCTGGTGTACGATACTACTTAGCACCGTCCTGGTGTACAATACTACTTAGTGCCGTCCTGGTGTACGATACTACTTAGTGCCGTCCTGGTGTACAATACTACTTAGTGCCGTCCTGGTGTACAATACTACTTAGTGCCGTCCTGGTGTACGATACTACTTAGTGCCGTCCTGGTGTACAATACTACTTAGTGCTGTCCTGGTGTACGATACTACTTAGTGCTGTCCTGGTGTACGATACTACTAGTGCCATCCTGGTGTACGATACTACTTAGTGCTGTCCTGGTGTACGATACTACTTAGTGGCGTCCTGGTGTACGATACTACTTAGTGGCGTCCTGGTGTACGATACTACTTAGTGCCGTCCTGGTGTACGATACTACTAGCACCGTCCTGGTGTACGATACTACTAGTGCCGTCCTGGTGTACGATACTACTTAGTGCCGTCCTGGTGTACGATACTACTAGTGCCGTCCTGGTGTACGATACTACTAGTGCCGTCCTGGTGTACGATACTACTTAGTGCCGTCCTGGTGTACGATACTACTTAGTGCCGTCCTGGTGTACGATACTACTAGCACCGTCCTGGTGTACGATACTACTAGTGCCGTCCTGGTGTACGATACTACTAGTGCTGTCCTGGTGTACGATACTACTTAGTGCTGTCCTGGTGTACAATACTACTTAGTGCCGTCCTGGTGTACGATACTACTAGTGCCATCCTGGTGTACGATACTACTTAGTGCCGTCCTGGTGTACGATACTACTTAGCACCGTCCTGGTGTACGATACTACTTAGTGCCGTCCTGGTGTACGATACTACTAGTGCCGTCCTGGTGTACGATACTACTAGTGCCGTCCTGGTGTACGATACTACTTAGTGCTGTCCTGGTGTACGATACTACTTAGTGCTGTCCTGGTGTACGATACTACTTAGTGCTGTCCTGGTGTACGATACTACTTAGTGCTGTCCTGGTGTACGATACTACTAGTGCCATCCTGGTGTACGATACTACTTAGTGCCGTCCTGGTGTACGATACTACTTAGCACCGTCCTGGTGTACAATACTACTTAGTGCTGTCCTGGTGTACGATACTACTTAGTGCTGTCCTGGTGTACGATACTACTTAGTGCTGTCCTGGTGTACGATACTACTAGTGCCGTCCTGGTGTACGATACTACTTAGTGCCGTCCTGGTGTACGATACTACTTAGTGCCATCCTGGTGTACGATACTACTTAGTGCCGTCCTGGTGTACAATACTACTTAGTGCTGTCCTGGTGTACGATACTACTTAGTGCCATCCTGGTGTACGATACTACTTAGTGCTGTCCTGGTGTACGATACTACTTAGTGCTGTCCTGGTGTACGATACTACTAGTGCCGTCCTGGTGTACGATACTACTTAGTGCCGTCCTGGTGTACGATACTACTAGTGCCGTCCTGGTGTACGATACTACTAGTGCCGTCCTGGTGTACAATACTACTTAGTGCTGTCCTGGTGTACGATACTACTTAGTGCCGTCCTGGTGTACGATACTACTTAGTGCCGTCCTGGTGTACGATACTACTTAGTGCCGTCCTGGTGTACGATACTACTTAGTGCCGTCCTGGTGTACAATACTACTTAGTGCTGTCCTGGTGTACGATACTACTAGTGCCGTCCTGGTGTACAATACTACTTAGTGCTGTCCTGGTGTACGATACTACTAGCACCGTCCTGGTGTACGATACTACTTAGCACCGTCCTGGTGTACAATACTACTTAGTGCCGTCCTGGTGTACGATACTACTTAGCACCGTCCTGGTGTACGATACTACTAGTGCCGTCCTGGTGTACGATACTACTTAGTGCCGTCCTGGTGTACGATACTACTAGTGCCGTCCTGGTGTACAATACTACTTAGTGCTTTCCTGGTGTACGATACTACTTAGTGCCGTCCTGGTGTACAATACTACTTAGTGCTGTCCTGGTGTACGATACTACTTAGTGCTGTCCTGGTGTACGATACTACTTAGTGCTGTCCTGGTGTACGATACTCCGGGTGTGCCAACTGTCATGGGCACCTTTGATCTGGTCTTGCTAATTAATCATTCCCTGTAATCATCAACCCATTATGTAGTAACAACTGTAACAATAACAACAGTAACGCTCAGGATAATAATCATTATAATAAGAGCCGTGTGACTAATACTGAAATAATAATAGTAACAATAATCCACGGTAACCGTGACGTGTCTTGGACATGTATCACTCAGCTGGACACGAACATAACGTGTCCACGGTGTCTCAACCCTTCGGTCATCTGGAGGACTTCCATAATATGCTAAAAAAACATTATTATACTAAAATTAAAGTCGCTTATAATGCAATTATTTAACCTAGATTTTCATGCCAAGATATTCCTTCCACTCTTAATTTTTGGGTTAAGAGGCTATCATTATTTACATTTAGTTCAGTTTAAATTGTTCTATTATTTAGAAATACATGATATATTTTGCCTGATGCATATTAGCTGCTCCCTCCCATCGTCCGCCTTGTCAATAACTGTGAAGAAATGGGTTAACTTTAATTTTTGTTTTCGGCTCATGATTTCCTGTTTTTTACCTTTATCCATGTTTCTGTGATCGCAATGTTTATTGTTTCTGCGCGCACACAAGTTCATTTAATTCATCCACGTGATACCTAATACTCCTAGTGCTAGTGCAGTGAACCATAGAGGTGTTACCTTAGTGAACCATAGAGGTGTTACCTTAGTGAACCATAGAGGTGTTACCTTAGTGATCCACGGAGGTGTTACCTTAGTGAACCATAGAGGTGTTACCTTAGTGAACCACAGAGGTGTTACCTTAGTGAACCACAGAGGTGTTACCTTAGTGAACCATAGAGGTATTACCTTAGTGAACCACAGAGGTGTTACCTTAGTGAACCATAGAGGTGTTACCTTTGTGAACCACAGAGGTGTTACCTTAGTGAACCACAGAGGTGTTACCTTAGTGAACCATAGAGGTGTTACCTTAGTGAACCATAGAGGTGTTACCTTAGTGAACCACAGAGGTGTTACCTTAGTGAACCACAGAGGTGTTACCTTAGTGAACCATAGAGGTGTTACCTTAGTGAACCACAGAGGTGTTACCTTAGTGAACCATAGAGGTGTTACCTTAGTGAACCATAGAGGTGTTACCTTAGTGAACCACAGAGGTGTTACCTTAGTGAACCATAGAGGTGTTACCTTAGTGAACCATAGAGGTGTTACCTTAGTGAACCATAGAGGTGTTACCTTAGTGAACCATAGAGGTGTTACCTTAGTGAACCATAGAGGTGTTACCTTAGTGAACCACAGAGGTGTTACCTTAGTGAACCATGGAGGTGTTATCTTAGTGAACCACAGAGGTGTTACCTTGGTGAACCACAGAGGTGTTACCTTAGTGAACCATAGAGGTGTTACCTTAGTGAACCATAGAGGTGTTACCTTAGTGAACCATAGAGGTGTTACCTTAGTGAACCACAGAGGTGTTACCTTAGTGAACCATAGAGGTGTTACCTTAGTGAACCATAGAGGTGTTACCTTAGTGAACCATAGAGGTGTTACCTTGGTGAACCACAGAGGTGTTACCTTAGTGAACCATAGAGGTGTTACCTTAGTGACCCACAGAGGTGTTAGTTTACCATGTATACAAGTCCACCCTCACCAGCATACACCCTCACCACTCTCTTCTACTAGATTAAATCCTGACAAATGGCCTCCTCCGCTGAACTAAGGCTGTCAAGACCGGGCTAGCTGGTCTTGACAGCTGTACCCCGACCCTTGCCCTACTCGACGTGCGACACTATAGCTGCCCCAGTATGGTGGGCGTGTCACCAGCAGGCTGGCGAAGGTTGGCAGGGGTGTGGTGGCTGGGTAATTGGTAAGGTCTTAGGTTGTGTTCTGGGTTGAGAGTTGGGTTGGTAAGTGGGTGTGGGGGAGAGGGGTTGGGGGGGTTGGGCGTTGTTTGGGTGGACATTGATGTGGAGGTTTCGTGCAGAGGTAATTGGTAGATGGGCAGGTGGTGGGTAGATAACTATGGTAGAGAGGTGAGGGTGAGACGGTAATTGTTAGTGCGGGTGATGTGTGTGTGTGGACGGGTCGTACAGGTGACGGGAAGATGATGGAGAGTGCCAGATAGTGGGCGCATTGATCAGTAGGGTGTGTGGGTGGGTTTTTTATTATTACTCTCTACCACAGACGTGGCCACACATTTACAATGCAAAGCAGCATATATACATTTTCTTCTGTCCTCCATGGACAGGACTAGCGATTTGTTAAGCTTTGTAGTTTCAACTGCTCTCTCTGTCTCTCTCTCTCTTCTCTCTCTCTCTCTCTCTCTCTCTCTCTCTCTCTCTCTCTCTCTCTCTCTCTCTCTCTCTCTCTCTCTCTCTCTCTCTCCACTCCCTCTCTAATATCCTACATACATCGCTCATTTACTCTGACTATTTTTTATTCCCCTCCTTCCATTCCTTCCTCCTCTCTATTTCTCTGCATCGTGGTCTTTTTCTCTCCCTCCCATCAGTGTGGTGACAGTGTGGGGGCACTAAACAACGTCACTAATGTCGTAATGCATGAAAATGTTTATATAGGCATTTGTGTGAGTAGCAATTCGTAGCCATGCAGTTGGGCCAGATCCCTCTAATTACCCAAAACATCTTAAAGCTTCCTAGCATTATGTAAGTAATAAAAAATATGACTTATTTACTCTCTGTAATGTTGGTGCTGAATGTAGAACATGAAAATACATATTTTTACTCTGAAACAATATAATTTTATAAGTAAATTAGAGGAAACTCGGTGGCAGGTGACGCTATAAGAAGTCGACGAACCGAGTGATAGTGCTGTGTTACTTATCCGAGATATATTGTTGTCTGGAGAGTGATTGCTGACATATCAGCCTTCTGTACCCAACCTAACCTAAACTAACCTCCAGGCACCAATATATTTTAGATAAGTAGCACAACA
>WNGS01158005.1:5795-17925 GCA_020271785.1 Procambarus virginalis
GACATTATGGCAACCTTAGGATTTTTTTAGTGAGTATAATTGGACAGACTTGTTGCTAGGCACGGAAGTGAATGAGATGTATGTCAAGTTTTGTGAAATATATGATAAAGGCACAAAATTTTTTCTACCAAAACAGAGATGCAGAACTACTAAACAGGATTGGTTCAACAGAAAGTGCGAGAGGGCCAGAGACCAAAAGACACAAAAATGGAATCAATATTGGAAGAGGCCAAACCCCAAACATACCAGCGATACAAAGATGCGAGAAACAACTACACGGCAGTGAAGGAGGAGAGGCAGAACAAAATTTTGAAAAAGGGATTGCAGACAAATGTAAAACAGAACCAGGTCTATTCTATAAATTCATAAACAGCAAATTGCAGGTAAGGAATAATATCAGAGGTTGAAAATGGGAAATAGATTCACGGAAAATGAAAAGGAAATGTGTGAAATATCAAATAAAAAGTTCCAAGTGTGTTTGTAGAAAATGAAATCTTCAAGGAACCAGACACAATAAGAATTCCTGAGAACAACATAGAGCACATAGAGGTGTCTAGAGACGAAGTGGAAAAAAATGCTCGAGGAGCTAAGTAAGAAACAAAGCAGTTGGTCCAGATGGAGTTTCACCATGGGTCTGAGAGAATGTGCACCTGAGCTCAGCAGTTCCTCTTCAACTGATTTTTTTCAGGCATCCCTGTTTACATGAGTTGTGTAGCTGATGTGTGGAAAAAGGCTAACATAGTTCCAATCTACAAAAGTGGAAGCAGGGAGACCCCCTTAATTATAGATCTGTATCGGTTGAACAAAGTACAATAGTCAAAATAGTGGAAAAAATAATTAAAACAAATGGGTAGAACAGCTGGAGAGAAATTATATAATTTCAGACGCAGACAGTATGGTTTTCGATCTGGAAGAGTCTGTGTATCGAATTTACTCAATTTCTATGATCGAGCAATAGAGATATTAACAGGAAAGAGATGGTTGTGTTGTCTGCATCTATCTGGACCTAAAAAAGGCTTTCGATAGAGTTGCACCATAAGAGGGTTGTTCTGGAAACTGGAAAATATTGGAGGGGTGACAGGTAAGCTTCTAACATGGCTGAAAATTTTCTGACTGATAGATAAAAGAGGGCAGTGATCAGAGGCAATGTATCCGGACTGGGGAAATGTCACAAGTGGGGTACCACAGGGTTCAGTTCTTGCACCAGTGATGTATATTGTCTACATAAATGATACACCAGTTGGTATACAGAATTATATGAACATGTTGCTGATGATGCTAAGATAATAGGAAAGATAAGAAAATTTAGATGATTGGTCATGCCCCTTCAAGATGACCTGGACCAAATAAGTATATGGAGCACCCCTTGGCAAATAGAATTTAATGTTAATAAATACCATGTTATGGAATGAGGAATAGGAAGACATTGACCCCACACAACCAATATATTATGTGAGAAATCTTTTAAAGAATTCTGATAAGAGAGATCTAGGGGTGGTTCTAGAAAGAAAACTATCACCTGAAGACCACATAAAGAATATGTGCAAGGAGCCTATGCTATGGCTTTCTAACTTCAGAATTGCTTTTAATACATGGATGGCGATATACTAAAGAATTGTTCACGACTTTTGCTTAGGCCAAAGCTAGAATATGCAGCGGCTTGTGTGGTGCCCAAATCTTAAGAAGCACATCAACAAACTGGAAAAGGTGCAAAGACATGCTACTAAGTGGCTCCCAAGAAATGAAGGGCAAGAGCTACGAGGAGAGGGTTAGAGGCATTAAATATGCCAAAACTAGAAGACAGAAGAAAAAGAGGTGATATGATCACGACATACAAATCGAAACAGGAATTGATAAAATCGATAGGGAAGATTTCCTGAGACCTGGAACTTTAATAACAAGATGTCATAGATTTAAACTAGCTAAACTACAGATGCCTTAGAAATATAAGAAAATTCACTTTCCGCAAACAGAGTGGTAGTTCACTATAGTTCACAGTGTTCACTATAGTTCAGTGTCACCATAGTTCACAGTGTTCACTATAGTTCACAGTGTTCACTATAGTTCACAGTGTTCACTATAGTTCACAGTGTTCAATATAGTTCACAGTGTTCACTATAGTTCACAGTGTTCACTATAGTTCAGTGTTCACCATAGTTCACAGTGTTCACTATAGTTCACAGTGTTCACTATAGTGCACAGTGTTCAATATAGTTCACAGTGTTCACTATAGTTCAGTGTTCACCATAGTTCACAGTGTTCACCATAGTTCACAGTGTTCACTATAGTTCACAGTGTTCACTATAGTTCACAGTGTTCACTATAGTTCACAGTGTTCACTATAGTTCACAGTGTTCACTATAGTTCAGTGTTCACCATAGTTCACAGTGTTCACTATAGTTCACAGTGTTCACTATAGTTCACAGTGTTCAATATAGTTCACAGTGTTCATATAGTTCACAGTGTTCACTCTAGTTCAGTGTTCACCATAGTTCACAGTGTTCACTATAGTTCACAGTGTTCACAATAGTTCACAGTGTTCACCATAGTTCACAGTGTTCACTATAGTTCACAGTGTTCACCATAGTTCACAGTGTTCACTATAGTTCAGTGTTCACCATAGTTCACAGTGTTCACCATAGTTCACAGTGTTCACTATAGTTCACAGTGTTCACTATAGTTCACAGTGTTCACTAAAGTTCACAGTGTTCACTATAGTTCACAGTGTTCACTAGTTCACAGTGTTCACTATAGTTCACAGTGTTCACTATAGTTCAGTGTTCACCATAGTTCACAGTGTTCACCATAGTTCACAGTGTTCACCATAGTTCAGTGTTCACCATAGTTCACAGTGTTCACTATAGTTCAGTGTTCACCATAGTTCACAGTGTTCACTATAGTTCGTGTTCATCATAGTTCAGTGTTCACTATAGTTCACAGTGTTCACCATAGTTCAGTGTTCACTATAGTTCACAATGTTCACCATAGTTCAGTGTTCTTCATAGTTCACAGTGTTCACCATAAATCACGGTGTTCACTATAGTTCACAGTGTTCACTATAGTTCAGTGTTCACCATAGTTCACAGTGTTCACCATAAATCACGGTGTTCACTATAGTTCACATTGTTCACTATAGTTCACAGTGTTCACCATAGTTTACAGTGTTCACTATAGTTCACAGTATTCACCATAAATCACGGTGTTCACTATAGTTCACAGTGTTCACTATAGTTCACAGTGTTCACTATAGTTCACAGTGTTCACCATAGTTCACAGTGTTCACCATAAATCACGGTGTTCACTATAGTTCACAGTGTTCACTATAGTTCACAGTGTTCACTATAGTTCACAGTGTTCACCATAGTTCACAGTGTTCACCATAGTCACGGTGTTCACTATAGTTCACAGTGTTCACTATAGTTCACAGTGTTCACCATAGTTCACAGTGTTCACCATAGTTCACAGTGTTCACCATAGTTCACAGTGTTCACCATAGTTCACAGTGTTCACCATAGTTCAGTGTTCACCATAGTTCACAGTGTTCACCATAGTTCACAGTGTTCACCATAGTTCACAGTGTTCACTATAGTTCACAGTGTTCACCATAGTTCACAGTGTTCACCATAGTTCACAGTGTTCACCATAGTTCACAGTGTTCACCATAGTTCACAGTGTTCACTATAGTTCACAGTGTTCACCATAGTTCACAGTGTTCACTATAGTTCACAGTGTTCACTATAGTTCACAGTGTTCACCATAGTTCACAGTGTTCACCATAGTTCACAGTGTTCACCATAGTTCACAGTGTTCACCATAGTTCAGTGTTCACCATAGTTCACAGTGTTCACTATAGTTCACAGTGTTCACCATAGTTCAGTGTTCACCATAGTTCACAGTGTTCACCATAGTTCAGTGTTCACTATAGTTCAGTGTTCACCATAGTTCACAGTGTTCACTATAGTTCACAGTGTTCACCATAGTTCAGTGTTCACCATAGTTCACAGTGTTCACCATAGTTCACAGTGTTCACTATAGTTCAGTGTTCACCATAGTTCACAGTGTTCACCATAGTTCACAGTGTTCACCATAGTTCAGTGTTCACCATAGTTCAGTGTTCATATAGTTCACAGTGTTCACCATAGTTCACAGTGTTCACTGTAGTTCAGGGTTCAATATAGTTCACAGTGTTCACTATAGTTCAGTGTTCACCATAGTTCACAGTGTTCACCATAGTTCACAGTGTTCACCATAGTTCACAGTGTTCACTATAGTTCACAGTGTTCACTATAGTTCACAGTGTTCACTATAGTTCAGTGTTCACCATAGTTCACAGTGTTCACTATAGTTCACAGTGTTCACTATAGTTCACAGTGTTCACTATAGTTCACAGTGTTCAATATAGTTCACAGTGTTCACTATAGTTCACAGTGTTCACTATAGTTCAGTGTTCACCATAGTTCACAGTGTTCACTATAGTTCACAGTGTTCACTATAGTTCACAGTGTTCACTATAGTTCACAGTGTTCACTATAGTTCACAGTGTTCACTATAGTTCACAGTGTTCACTATAGTTCAGTGTTCACCATAGTTCACAGTGTTCACCATAGTTCACAGTGTTCACTATAGTTCACAGTGTTCACTATAGTTCACAGTGTTCACCATAGTTCACAGTGTTCACTATAGTTCACAGTGTTCACCATAGTCACGGTGTTCACTATAGTTCACAGTGTTCACTATAGTTCACAGTGTTCACTATAGTTCACAGTGTTCACCATAGTTCACAGTGTTCACCATAGTTCACGGTGTTCACTATAGTTCACAGTGTTCACTATAGTTCACAGTGTTCACTATAGTTCACAGTGTTCACCATAGTTCACAGTGTTCACCATAGTTCACGGTGTTCACTATAGTTCACAGTGTTCACTATAGTTCACAGTGTTCACCATAGTTCACAGTGTTCACCATAGTTCACAGTGTTCACCATAGTTCAGTGTTCACCATAGTTCACAGTGTTCACCATAGTTCACAGTGTTCACCATAGTTCACAGTGTTCACTATAGTTTACAGTGTTCACCATAGTTCACAGTGTTCACCATAGTTCACAGTGTTCACCATAGTTCACAGTGTTCACCATAGTTCACAGTGTTCACTATAGTTCACAGTGTTCACCATAGTTCACAGTGTTCACTATAGTTCACAGTGTTCACTATAGTTCACAGTGTTCACCATAGTTCAGTGTTCACCATAGTTCACAGTGTTCACCATAGTTCACAGTGTTCACCATAGTTCACAGTGTTCACCATAGTTCAGTGTTCACCATAGTTCACAGTGTTCACTATAGTTCACAGTGTTCACCATAGTTCAGTGTTCACCATAGTTCACAGTGTTCACCATAGTTCAGTGTTCACTATAGTTCAGTGTTCACCATAGTTCACAGTGTTCACTATAGTTCACAGTGTTCACCATAGTTCAGTGTTCACCATAGTTCACAGTGTTCACCATAGTTCACAGTGTTCACTATAGTTCAGTGTTCACCATAGTTCGCAGTGTTCACCATAGTTCACAGTGTTCACCATAGTTCAGTGTTCACCATAGTTCAGTGTTCACTATAGTTCACAGTGTTCACCATAGTTCACAGTGTTCACTGTAGTTCAGTGTTCATATAGTTCACAGTGTTCACTATAGTTCAGTGTTCACCATAGTTCACAGTGTTCACCATAGTTCACAGTGTTCACCATAGTTCACAGTGTTCACTATAGTTCATAGTGTTCACTATAGTTCACAGTGTTCACTATAGATCAGTGTTCACCATAGTTCACAGTGTTCACTATAGTTCACAGTGTTCACTATAGTTCACAGTGTTCACTATAGTTCACAGTGTTCAATATAGTTCACAGTGTTCACTATAGTTCACAGTGTTCACTATAGTTCAGTGTTCACCATAGTTCACAGTGTTCACTATAGTTCACAGTGTTCACTATAGTTCACAGTGTTCACTATAGTTCACAGTGTTCAATATAGTTCACAGTGTTCACTATAGTTCACAGTGTTCACTATAGTTCAGTGTTCACCATAGTTCACAGTGTTCACTATAGTTCACAGTGTTCACTATAGTGCACAGTGTTCAATATAGTTCACAGTGTTCACTATAGTTCAGTGTTCACCATAGTTCACAGTGTTCACCATAGTTCACAGTGTTCACTATAGTTCACAGTGTTCACTATAGTTCACAGTGTTCACTATAGTTCAGTGTTCACCATAGTTCACAGTGTTCACTATAGTTCACAGTGTTCACTATAGTTCACAGTGTTCAATATAGTTCACAGTGTTCAATATAGTTCACAGTGTTCACTATAGTTCAGTGTTCACCATAGTTCACAGTGTTCACTATAGTTCACAGTGTTCACAAGTTCACAGTGTTCACCATAGTTCACAGTGTTCACTATAGTTCACAGTGTTCACCATAGTTCACAGTGTTCACTATAGTTCAGTGTTCACCATAGTTCACAGTGTTCACCATAGTTCACAGTGTTCACTATAGTTCACAGTGTTCACTATAGTTCACAGTGTTCACTATAGTTCACAGTGTTCACTATAGTTCACAGTGTTCACTATAGTTCACAGTGTTCACTATAGTTCAGTGTTCACCATAGTTCACAGTGTTCACCATAGTTCACAGTGTTCACCATAGTTCAGTGTTCACATAGTTCACAGTGTTCACTATAGTTCAGTGTTCACCATAGTTCACAGTGTTCACTATAGTTCAGTGTTCACCATAGTTCAGTGTTCACTATAGTTCACAGTGTTCACCATAGTTCAGTGTTCACTATAGTTCACAGTGTTCACCATAGTTCACAGTGTTCACATAGTTCACAGTGTTCACCATAGTTCACAGTGTTCACTATAGTTCACAGTGTTCACTATAGTTCAGTGTTCACCATAGTTCACAGTGTTCACCATAGTTCACAGTGTTCACCATAGTTCACAGTGTTCACTATAGTTCACAGTGTTCACTATAGTTCACAGTGTTCACTATAGTTCACAGTGTTCACTATAGTTCACAGTGTTCACCATAGTTCACAGTGTTCACTATAGTTCACAGTGTTCACTATAGTTCAGTGTTCACCATAGTTCACAGTGTTCACCATAGTTCACAGTGTTCACCATAGTTCACAGTGTTCACTATAGTTCACAGTGTTCACTATAGTTCACAGTGTTCACCATAGTTCACAGTGTTCACTATAGTTCACAGTGTTCACCATAGTTCACAGTGTTCACCATAGTTCACAGTGTTCACTATAGTTCACAGTGTTCACTATAGTTCACAGTGTTCACTATAGTTCACAGTGTTCACCATAGTTCACAGTGTTCACCATAGTTCACAGTGTTCACTATAGTTCACAGTGTTCACTATAGTTCACAGTGTTCACCATAGTTCACAGTGTTCACCATAGTTCACAGTGTTCACCATAGTTCACAGTGTTCACCATAGTTCACAGTGTTCACCATAGTTCACAGTGTTCACTATAGTTCACAGTGTTCACCATAGTTCACAGTGTTCACCATAGTTCACAGTGTTCACCATAGTTCACAGTGTTCACCATAGTTCACAGTGTTCACTATAGTTCACAGTGTTCACCATAGTTCACAGTGTTCACTATAGTTCACAGTGTTCACTATAGTTCACAGTGTTCACCATAGTTCAGTGTTCACTATAGTTCACAGTGTTCACCATAGTTCACAGTGTTCACCATAGTTCACAGTGTTCACCATAGTTCAGTGTTCACTATAGTTCAGTGTTCACCATAGTTCACAGTGTTCACCATAGTTCACAGTGTTCACCATAGTTCACAGTGTTCACCATAGTTCACAGTGTTCACCATAGTTCACAGTGTTCACTATAGTTCAGTGTTCACCATAGTTCACAGTGTTCACTATAGTTCACAGTGTTCACCATAGTTCACAGTGTTCACTATAGTTCAGTGTTCACCATAGTTCACAGTGTTCACCATAGTTCACAGTGTTCACCATAGTTCACAGTGTTCACCATAGTTCACAGTGTTCACCATAGTTCAGTGTTCACCATAGTTCACAGTGTTCACTATAGTTCACAGTGTTCACCATAGTTCAGTGTTCACCATAGTTCACAGTGTTCACCATAGTTCAGTGTTCACTATAGTTCAGTGTTCACCATAGTTCACAGTGTTCACTATAGTTCACAGTGTTCACCATAGTTCAGTGTTCACCATAGTTCACAGTGTTCACCATAGTTCACAGTGTTCACTATAGTTCAGTGTTCACCATAGTTCACAGTGTTCACCATAGTTCACAGTGTTCACCATAGTTCAGTGTTCACCATAGTTCACAGTGTTCACTATAGTTCAGTGTTCACCATAGTTCAGTGTTCACCATAGTTCAGTGTTCACCATAGTTCACAGTGTTCACCATAGTTCAGTGTTCACCATAGTTCACAGTGTTCACTATAGTTCACAGTGTTCACCATAGTTCAGTGTTCACCATAGTTCACAGTGTTCACCATAGTTCAGTGTTCACTATAGTTCAGTGTTCACCATAGTTCACAGTGTTCACTATAGTTCACAGTGTTCACCATAGTTCAGTGTTCACCATAGTTCACAGTGTTCACCATAGTTCACAGTGTTCACTATAGTTCAGTGTTCACCATAGTTCACAGTGTTCACCATAGTTCACAGTGTTCACCATAGTTCAGTGTTCACCATAGTTCAGTGTTCAATATAGTTCACAGTGTTCACCATAGTTCACAGTGTTCACTGTAGTTCAGGGTTCAATATAGTTCACAGTGTTCACTATAGTTCAGTGTTCACCATAGTTCACAGTGTTCACCATAGTTCACAGTGTTCACCATAGTTCACAGTGTTCACTATAGTTCAGTGTTCACTATAGTTCACAGTGTTCACTATAGTTCAGTGTTCACCATAGTTCACAGTGTTCACTATAGTTCACAGTGTTCACTATAGTTCACAGTGTTCACTATAGTTCACAGTGTTCAATATAGTTCACAGTGTTCACTATAGTTCACAGTGTTCACTATAGTTCAGTGTTCACCATAGTTAACAGTGTTCACTATAGTTCACAGTGTTCACTATAGTTCACAGTGTTCACTATAGTTCACAGTGTTCAATATAGTTCACAGTGTTCACTATAGTTCACAGTGTTCACTATAGTTCAGTGTTCACCATAGTTCACAGTGTTCACTATAGTTCACAGTGTTCACTATAGTTCACAGTGTTCAATATAGTTCACAGTGTTCACTATAGTTCAGTGTTCACCATAGTTCACAGTGTTCACCATAGTTCACAGTGTTCACTATAGTTCACAGTGTTCACTATAGTTCACAGTGTTCACTATAGTTCAGTGTTCACCATAGTTCACAGTGTTCACTATAGTTCACAGTGTTCACTATAGTTCACAGTGTTCAATATAGTTCACAGTGTTCAATATAGTTCACAGTGTTCACTATAGTTCAGTGTTCACCATAGTTCACAGTGTTCACTATAGTTCACAGTGTTCACAATAGTTCACAGTGTTCACCATAGTTCACAGTGTTCACTATAGTTCACAGTGTTCACCATAGTTCACAGTGTTCACTATAGTTCAGTGTTCACCATAGTTCACAGTGTTCACCATAGTTCACAGTGTTCACTATAGTTCACAGTGTTCACTATAGTTCACAGTGTTCACTATAGTTCACAGTGTTCACTATAGTTCACAGTGTTCAATATAGTTCACAGTGTTCACTATAGTTCAGTGTTCACCATAGTTCACAGTGTTCACCATAGTTCACAGTGTTCACCATAGTTCAGTGTTCACCATAGTTCACAGTGTTCACTATAGTTCAGTGTTCACCATAGTTCACAGTGTTCACTATAGTTCAGTGTTCACCATAGTTCAGTGTTCACTATAGTTCACAGTGTTCACCATAGTTCAGTGTTCACTATAGTTCACAGTGTTCACCATAGTTCACAGTGTTCACCATAGTTCACAGTGTTCACCATAGTTCACAGTGTTCACTATAGTTCACAGTGTTCACTATAGTTCAGTGTTCACCATAGTTCACAGTGTTCACCATAGTTCACAGTGTTCACCATAGTTCACAGTGTTCACTATAGTTCACAGTGTTCACTATAGTTCACAGTGTTCACCATAGTTCACAGTGTTCACTATAGTTCACAGTGTTCACCATAGTTCACAGTGTTCACTATAGTTCACAGTGTTCACTATAGTTCACAGTGTTCACTATAGTTCACAGTGTTCACCATAGTTCACAGTGTTCACCATAGTTCACAGTGTTCACTATAGTTCACAGTGTTCACTATAGTTCACAGTGTTCACCATAGTTCACAGTGTTCACTATAGTTCACAGTGTTCACCATAGTTCACAGTGTTCACCATAGTTCACAGTGTTCACTATAGTTCACAGTGTTCACTATAGTTCACAGTGTTCACCATAGTTCACAGTGTTCACCATAGTTCACAGTGTTCACCATAGTTCACAGTGTTCACCATAGTTCACAGTGTTCACCATAGTTCACAGTGTTCACCATAGTTCACAGTGTTCACTATAGTTCACAGTGTTCACCATAGTTCACAGTGTTCACCATAGTTCACAGTGTTCACCATAGTTCACAGTGTTCACCATAGTTCACAGTGTTCACTATAGTT
This sequence comes from Procambarus virginalis, assembly GCA_020271785.1. NCBI lineage: Eukaryota > Metazoa > Arthropoda > Malacostraca > Decapoda > Cambaridae > Procambarus > Procambarus virginalis. Next base: position 16,497 of record WNGS01158005.1, read on the forward strand.
CACAGTGTTCACCATAGTTCACAGTGTTCACTATAGTTCACAGTGTTCACCATAGTTCACAGTGTTCACCATAGTTCAGTGTTCACTATAGTTCACAGTGTTCACCATAGTTCACAGTGTTCACCATAGTTCACAGTGTTCACCATAGTTCAGTGTTCACTATAGTTCAGTGTTCACCATAGTTCACAGTGTTCACCATAGTTCACAGTGTTCACCATAGTTCACAGTGTTCACCATAGTTCACAGTGTTCACCATAGTTCACAGTGTTCACTATAGTTCAGTGTTCACCATAGTTCACAGTGTTCACTATAGTTCACAGTGTTCACCATAGTTCACAGTGTTCACTATAGTTCAGTGTTCACCATAGTTCACAGTGTTCACCATAGTTCACAGTGTTCACCATAGTTCACAGTGTTCACCATAGTTCACAGTGTTCACCATAGTTCAGTGTTCACCATAGTTCACAGTGTTCACTATAGTTCACAGTGTTCACCATAGTTCAGTGTTCACCATAGTTCACAGTGTTCACCATAGTTCAGTGTTCACTATAGTTCAGTGTTCACCATAGTTCACAGTGTTCACTATAGTTCACAGTGTTCACCATAGTTCAGTGTTCACCATAGTTCACAGTGTTCACCATAGTTCACAGTGTTCACTATAGTTCAGTGTTCACAATAGTTCACAGTGTTCACCATAGTTCACAGTGTTCACCATAGTTCAGTGTTCACCATAGTTCAGTTCACAGTGTTCATATAGTTCAGTGTTCACTATAGTTCAGTGTTCACCATAGTTCAGTGTTCACTATAGTTCACAGTGTTCACCATAGTTCACAGTGTTCACTATAGTTCAGTGTTCATATAGTTCACAGTGTTCACTATAGTTCAGTGTTCACCATAGTTCACAGTGTTCACCATAGTTCACAGTGTTCACTATAGTTCACAGTGTTCACTATAGTTCACAGTGTTCACTATAGTTCAGTGTTCACCATAGTTCACAGTGTTCACTATAGTTCACAGTGTTCACTATAGTTCACAGTGTTCACTATAGTTCACAGTGTTCACCATAGTTCACAGTGTTCACTATAGTTCACAGTGTTCACTATAGTTCAGTGTTCACCATAGTTCACAGTGTTCACTATAGTTCACAGTGTTCACTATAGTTCACAGTGTTCACTATAGTTCACAGTGTTCACTATAGTTCACAGTGTTCACTATAGTTCACAGTGTTCACTATAGTTCAGTGTTCACCATAGTTCACAGTGTTCACTATAGTTCACAGTGTTCACTATAGTTCACAGTGTTCACCATAGTTCACAGTGTTCACTATAGTTCAGTGTTCACCATAGTTCACAGTGTTCACCATAGTTCACAGTGTTTCACTATAGTTCACAGTGTTCACCTATAGTTCACAGTGTTCACTATAGTTCAC
>WNGS01158007.1:26709-37466 GCA_020271785.1 Procambarus virginalis
ATTCCGTGCCAGTAAATTATTGCATTGCTACAAAAAGGGATTTGCTTTCACAAGTTAGCAAAGTATTTGACCCACTTGGTCTACTAAATCCTTTAACTATCAAGTGGCGTTTACTGTGCAGAAGCTTGGAAGACTAAAGTTTGGTTGGATGATCCACTACCACTCCAGTTACAAAAGCTTGGATGGAAATGGCTCAAGAACAAACTTTAGTCGAAAAGATAATCTTCCGAGACACATAGTCGAGGAAAATGATGAGTAACACTACATGTATTCGCAGACTCGTCAGCCAAAGCTTTTGGAGCTTGTGCTTACTTAGTGACTTCTAATCAATCATCTTATCACCTCTAAGGCCAGAGTCGCTCCATTAAAAAAAGGACTTTGCCTCAGATGGAACTAACAGCACTGCTAACACCACACGCTTAGCTGTGCATATCAACAAGTCTTGTCTACCATGAACATCAAAGATGTCATTATATGTTGACAATGAAGCTGTTTTACAATGGTACGAAACGACAACTGTCCGACTCCCTATGTAAAAAATCGCGTCTCGAAATTAAAGAAATTTCCGCAGCTTTCAATTGTTGCATGTACCACAAAAGATAATCCAGCTGATCTCTTATCAAGAGGTATGACTTTTAAACAATTTGCAAAGGCAGATATTTGGTTTTATGGGCCTAGATGGTTAGTGAATGGCAGTTGGCCTGAACAAAAGCCGCACGTCATCACGACACAAACCATAACTACCACCAGGCAGCAAGCTCAAATATCAGTCTTGGATTGTACTCGTTACTCCTCGCTCATCAAATTAATCAATGTAACACAGAACGTGTTTCAATATCTCAGGAAAAAAGTATAAAATACACTTTTCCTGATGCACTTATCTATTGGGTAAGACAAGCCCAGACAGAAACTTATTTGAATAACTATGAAAATCTTCCGCATAAGTTAAAACACAATCTCGGTCTGTGGATAGACCAAGAAAATCACAACATTCTGCGTTGTGGAGGGAGACTTAACACGCAGATGTTAATCTAGATACCGTGCATCCATGGCTTTTACCAAAAAAATCATTGGATCACCAGGTTGATTGTGTTACATACACATCAACAAATCATCAAACATGGAGGAGTGTTAGACACACTCACACAAATCAGACAACAGTATTGGATTCTCAGGGAAGACAGTCAGTCAAATCAATCTTGAAAAATTGCATGATATGCCGAAGGTACGATGCAAAAACTTGCTCTTATCCAGGGCCACCACCTCTACCAAAGGAACGTGTGGTCCATCTACATCCTTTCGAAACGACCGGAGTAGATTATACAGGAGAAATATATCTAACAGGGACTCCAGATAAGCAACCTATCAAGGCATACATCTGTCTGTTCACCTGTGCTACCACCAGGGCAGTACATTTAGAGGTAACACCCGATATGACTGCTCAATCATTTATTCAAGCTTTCCGCAGATTCGCAGCACGCCGATCATGCCCAAGCTGATGATTTCAGATAACGGAGCAAACTTGGTAGCTGGAGAAGCATGTCTACGGGAAATCTGTTCCCATCCTGCAGTTACTTCCACACTGGAACAGCGTCATTGCAGATGGAAATTTATCCCTCCAAGAGCCCCATGGCACGGAGGATTTTATGAACGGTTAATAGGAACTGTCAAAAGATCTTGAGAAAATCTCTACACCGTCAGAAAATCAATCTTCAAGAACTCCAGACAGTAATCACGGAAATAGAATCAAGGGTGAATAACCGGCCGTTGACTTACTTGTCTGATGATCCTACTCAACATGAGCCATTAAGTCCTGCACACCTAATGTATGGAAGACTTCTGACTCCAGTACCATCTCTAGTGGATGATGAGATCAGAGATCCCTCATATGTGAGTCAGAGCGAGTTGGTTCAGGGGTATAAGCATCTGTCCAGCATAATCCAAAAATGGAATGATGTTTGGACAAAAGAATATCTTACATCTCTACGAGAACATCACTATGGGGCCAATGTCCCACATAATATATCTAATCTCCAACCTGGCGATATTGTCTTGGTAGACAGTGATGGCCCTAGGGCTGACTGGCCATTAGGTAAAGTTGTCTCAGTCCATCCAGATAGCCAGGGGATTTTGAGAATAGTCAAGATCCTGTCTAAAGGAACAACTTCCCTGAAGACATTGGACAAACTTATCCACATGGAATCAGTGAGCCAGCTGCAGTTAGATCCTGAGAGACCTCAAGACCTTCTAACTACACATGACCCACAGACTCCTAACAGGCACAATCGTCCACAACGGACAGCCGCACAAAAGTGCAAGCAAAATTTGCACTTGTATTATCAATCCGATGGAGAGTAAATAAATACATATGGTTACTACTGTCCTTAGTATAGGACTCTGTGCCAGTTCTCTCCCTCTGGAAGATGTGGGAAATTTTTACCCACCATATCTTATAATCATCTAAGAAATGTATCAAATCTATATCATATCAGAATCATATCAGAATCACAATAGATTCATTATATATAGCTTGATCCTAGATGATGCCACTATGATCACGTACGCCATAGGGCCCTATAGATGCCTACGTGACTTTGTGCATGATCTCTCAAGGATCCAGAAGCTTCTAGAAGGATTCGTTAATTAAAAATTTGTTGGAACACTGACGTAGTATCCGGTAGAGATAAAATCGAATCCTTATTAAGAGTCAGTGGTATTATCAAGTACTACTTATAATTTTAAATCCTATATCTAATTTTATTATAATCACATCTTATCTCAATCATAAGTCTAGACTGTAAAAATAATCAATCAATATTCATTCAAAGCTACCCCTCAAGGGAGAGGGAGGAGCATCTTGGGAGCAAGAAGCGCCCAGGACACCACCACAGCCCGCGGGCAGAACGCGTATGTTTACACAACTGTGAACAGTGACGGTCCCTTAGCGAACATTATTTTGGCTGAGGACACCTTATCTAATATCATTATCACCAGTGAACACTCTCTAGAACTGGGGGAGTACCTGGACAATATATCAACAAGGAAAATCCTAGAACATTTATGTAAAATAAGAGTGAAGTGGAGCATTTAGTGACGCGGTCTCCACCTTCATCCCTAATCTCATCCCTAATCTTCATTGTTATCTTCTGCAACGCAGTCCAATATCCGTAGCAACGCTACTCGTACATCATACAGCAACGCTGTTTTATAAAATATCGTGCCTAAACTCGCCAAGAGAGTTTATTCAGTCTGGCGCACTTGTCAGACAGGCACCCGACTGGCAGAGAAGTATATTGAATGTTATTTTGGTATATGATTGGCCAATTGTATGCTTGTGACTTTAATATTCTATAAATCTGTCTTTCGGTAAAAAGGCGAGGCAACGCCTCATATTTCTGTGAGTTTATTATTAATATTGTGGTACAGCTGTTGAGTCTTATCCAAGCTCTAAACCTCATGAGTGTCCAGACTGTCAGAAAAGATTGTCACAATAAGTAAACAAATACTCATGAGTGTCCAGAGTGTAGGAAGAGATTCAACAAGCTGACTGTATTTAATCATATACATTGATCATATACATTGCATATACTTGAATATATATAATTAAGTTAACAATTGCTTGCTTAGTTATTTTTTAAGTAATCATATAAGTTCATTTAATTGAATATAATTTTAGTACTCAGTAACAGTACTTAGACCATATTTAGGTCATTTATCATACTTTACAATTTACAATTTAAGTTGTTTAAAGTATAAGTGTATTGGCTGTTAATTGCTAAGGTGCTAGGCTAGACTGTGTATGTTTAAATCTCTGATTTAAACAGAGCCAGTGTTCAGTTATATAACTGAATTTATAAAATCTTATCCTTGTATAAAATACAAGCTGATGTGAGATACCTGTTGGCAGGTGGACGTGGAACTGCAATCAACCTATCAACTAATTCACTCAACCCACCTGCCCCTTACAGCCCGTTATCTGTCATTAGGAAAAGAGGAGCTAGGATTTACGACCCTAGCTAGAAATTTTAGTTGAATTAATTTGCATACAGTAATTTTTTAATTTAGTTCAGTACAAGTCTCTGGTAGTCTCCTCTTATATCAATCACAGCAGGTTTTTCCCACAGAGGAATCAGCTGAGTATTCCTCAAATATAATAAGTTGCCTCAGCTTATAAGGTAAATAAAATAGCATTTCTCAAATAAGTAGCTGCCTCACCTCACTGCCTTACTGCTACATAGCCTTCCCGGCATGGTGCCTTCTTTTGATAATTACTTGTTCCACACCCAAGTTGTATAACAGGAAGAGGTCTTGGAGCCCTACTTCCCTCTCTCTTTTTTAATAGTCCATACAGTCATAATTATAGCTTTAAGTATTCAATGAATAAAGTTTTTGACATTTTAACCCTTCTCCTTACCTAACATCATTTGTTCAGCATATTTTTATTTTATGTCTCACCCAGATTTAATTTAAAAATAAAACCAAACTAAATAAATTAGAAATGGGTATGTATAGCTAAGGTACACCCTTACTACTAGGTGAACAGAGGCATTTGGTGATAGTAAATGATCCCATCAAGCAGGGCTCATCACCTTCTCTCATATTTCATGTTTACCAGTGTTTATTTACTTAATAACTACGGGTATAATATCTTGCTATTATAAAACTAATTCTAATATCATAAAAGACATATTTACTCAAAGTTTCAAGCAGAGAATGCATATATAACTAACACGAAGGACTCCTCTTCACGATATTAAATTTTTATAATCTTTTGTTTATGTTCCAAAATCTTAAAATCGATCCCAGTATTATGTAGTAGAGAAAAATTGAGTTATATCCAGTTTACGTAAAGCTACGAGTGGTCTAAACCACACTTAGATCCCGGACCAAACTTACAAAGGTTTTTCCACTTAGTGTAGCTACCTGAATACCGACGTAGCCGCCACGAAGGCGCTAAGAAGGAAAACATTCTTAGCTAAGAAGAAAAACCTTCGTAAGTACCTTCCTGAATCTGGCCCTAGTTAAATTCTATATAAAGTAGAGAACTGAGTATATGGGTATCAGTCTCTATGAATGTAGTCAGTGGTATGCTTTAGTGAGTACAGATTCAATTTGCACTCAGCTGACCCTAACTACTGTTCCCTAATCTACCTAAGTAGAGGATAAATGCAAATTATATACGTTAGGCTACAGTGCTATAACTCTGGAGATATAACTAAACACATATAGCAACCTAAAGAATCTGAATGAACAGTAAACCTGTATAGTTTATGCACATTAAGCTACAGTACTATAACTCTCTGGAGATATAATTATGCACATGCTAACTTAAAGGATGAGTATGAGTTTATTCTATTGAGAAAATTATATACATTAGGCTACGGTGCTATAACTCTCTAGAGGTATAGCTGAGCAAATATAGCAACCTAAGGATTCTGAATGAGCAGTAGACCTGCTCGGTATATGCACAATAAGTTACAGTACTATAACTCTCTGGAGATATAACTAAGCACATGATAACTTAAAGGATGAGTATGAGATGAGATGCGATAAGGATTGATAAGCGATAAGGTCCATGTAGTCAATTATTACTGTCGAGAATAGATGTGGGTCTGCAGTGGTTCAGTGACATTTGTCGCTATGACGTGAACCGGTTGAGGCTGCTGGTCACTGATTTATCCTCTAAGACACGTAGAAACTTTCTCGGCTAATATTAATTGTACCAGACTCAATCTTGTCTGATTAGTATTGGTTGTCAGCTGGCATAGGCTTCTTCAGGTTTAAGACTCAACCTGTAAGTAAGTTGCCTCCTGCTGACCTTAAGTTCATTCCCTGTCGTCTTGTGGTTCCAGTAATGAGCTGATAATAATGGTCTGCCCCTATTAATAGACCTACATTGGTGAGATGGTCAGACGTTATCTTGGTGTCAGCCAATTTGATTCTATTTTTCTGCAAAAATCTGGCTGTGTCTCCTAGACCTTTAACATTTAGGTCAAAAGGGATGCGATCAACTATTATGGCCTTGACAGGTCGGACATAACCGCCTAGGCGTACTAGTGGTTGTACTCTTCAAATTCTTGGGGTTCAGTATCTGTTAGGAATCCTGATGTGTTCAATGTCACATTACACAAGGGTTTAAGTTTCTGCTTGTTGAGTAATGAACGTTCTCTGTGATCCCTGGTCGAATAAACCTCTTGTAATGATTCTGGAATTCTGGTTATTTAATTGTAATTGCGCAGTAGGTAGTAGAAGTAGGCATCCTTCAGTCTCGGGAGACTATGGAGTTGCGCCCTGGTTGTCAACTCTGGTGCAGCGTCTGGTGTGACTGATGAGGCCAATCCGAGAGTGGCAGTCCATCCCACACTGAGCACAAACGAAGTCCGATTCTGGTCTGGCTACCGGCTTTCCTTCTCTGTCTCTTTACCTCCGATACCTTGGCAAGTGACTCCTCCAACTTGGAGAGACCTCTTTGAACAGACTGCCCCCAGGCTGAACGGTTTGCAGACAGTGTTTCCCACATAGCAAGATCGAATTCCATGGCTTTCAGGTCTCTCTTGCATACATCTTTGTACCGTAGCTGGGGCTTGCCTGTTGGACGCTTTCCCTGCATCAGCTCTCCATACAGGAGATCCTTGGGGATCCTGTCTTCACCCATTCGTACAACGTGCCCGAGCCAGCGCATTCGTCCTGTTTCAGCATTGTGTACATGCTGGTGATTCTTGCTCTCCCTAGGACGTTGTTGTTTCTCACCTTGTCTTGCCAGGTAATGTCTAAGATGTGTCGAAGGCAGCGCATTGGTAGGCATTCAGCTGTCATTCCTAACAGGCGTGGAGTGTCCAAGACTCACTGCCATAAAGGAGAGTGCTCAGGACACAGGCTCTGTAAACCTGAATTTTTGTATACTCAGCCTATTGTAGGCCCACACTCTCTTTGTCAGTCTGGACATGGTAGTAGATGCCTTACTGATGCGTTTGTTTAGCTCCGTATCAAGAGAGAGGGAGTCAGAGATTGTGGAGCCCAGGTACACGAAGTCGTGAACGACGTCCAGTTTGGAATCGGAGATGCAGATGTCAGGTGGGGAGTCCACTCCTTGTCCCATGACTTGTGTTTTCTTCAGGCTGATGGTGAGTCCGAAAGCCTGACAGGCCTCGCTGAAGCGGGTCATGAGCCGTAGGAGGTTTTCGTCTGAGTGCATTTCTCATTTCATTTTGCATTTCTCCTGCAGTCGTCTGAGGGAAAAGACCATGTCGATGGTGGACCTGTTAGCTCTGAATCTGCATTGTGATTCTGGATAGACTCTCTCTGCAAGTACTTGGAGCCTCATTAATGTGATTCGAGAAAACAGCTTTCCGACAATACTGAGGAGGGAGATTCCACGGTAATTGTTGCAGTCGCCCCTTATTCTCATACAGCGTGACGATGTTGGCATCCCTCATGTCCTGTGGCACCTCTCCTTCCCAGCAGAGGCAGAAAATTTCATGCAGCTCCATGAGCAGGCTACCTCTGCAGCACTTTAAGGTCTCAACAGGAATGTCATCTTTGCCAGGAGCTTTGCCAGAAGCAAGGGAGTCTAGGGCCTCGCTGAGTTCTTCGAGGGTCGGGTCGCTATCGAGCTCCATTAACACAGGTAGGCACTCAATGGCGCTCAGGGCGTCTTCGGTGACCACATTGTCCCTGGCGTATAGCTCAGAGTAGTGCTCGACCCAGCGCTTCAGCTGCAGTGTCTGGTCCTGAATCACCTCGCCAGTGGCAGATTTCAGAGGAGCGATCTTCTTGGGGCGAGGGCCTGCTTGATGCTGTCATACTTGATATGCTGTCACACTTCATATGCTGTCAATGCCCTTACATTGCCTGTATCCGCTGCAGTCTGTATCTGGGAGCAGAGCTGGAGCCAATAGTTGTTGGCACATCGCCTGACGCTCTGCTGCACTTTGCAGCATACAGCCCGAAGGATTTGTAAGTTGCGCTGACTTGGGCAGCCTTCGTAGGCTGCCAAGTCGTTTCTCTTCTCTTCGATGACAGGTGTCATCTCTTCCGAGTGAGCCTCGAACCAGTCTGCCGACCTGCTGGTCTTCTTGCCAAAGGTTGAAATGGCAGCGTTGAACACAGCGTCTCTGAAGTGTTCCCATCTTTTACAGGCAGTGACCCCGGCTAGGCCAGGGAGAGCTTCCTCGAGCACACGTGCAAAATCTTCTACCTTGTCCTGGTTGCGGGTCTTGGTGGTGTCGATGCGAGGTCTGCCCGCCTTTTTCGAGTGATAAATCTTCTTTGTTTGCATCTTGACCCTGCTACAGACCAGGGAGTGGTCAGTGTCACAGACAGCACTCTGGTAGCTACGCGTAATCTTGACGCTGGGTAGACTGGCACGCCTGGTAAGAATTAGGTCAAGCTGGTGCCAGTGCTTGGATCTGGGGTGTCTCCAAGATACTCACTTTATCATATTATATTATATTATTGTTATAATATAATAATATATGATCCTAATAATATATGATCATATGTTACACCGAAGACGCCCTGAGCGCCATTGAGTGCCTAGGATCATATATTATTATTATATTATCAGTGCGCAGTAGTTAATGTGACATTATTTTGAGACTCGATGTTAAGCAACTTAACCTCCTGTCGTACCTTACAGCATTGAACAGTGGTGGAAGTGTCCTGTCCCACTTGGAGTTTAGGCGATTTGGACTTATCAACTCTACACAGTGCGGAATGATGTTGATTCTGATGGCACCTGTTACATATGTGTAATGGGGTGGTGCTGGTATTAGGATCATGTTGCATCAAGCAGCTAGTGCACTTGTGCAATTCCTTGAGGCACGTTATCCTAGAAACGGGATCAGGAAAGGTTTGACACTGATAAATGGTATGATTCCCTTGACAGAATAGACAGCATTTCCTTCCTGTAGTAGAAGCAGGAGTCACAGCTTGAGGTGATGTATGGAATATAGGTTTAGAAGGGCTGTCTGTGTGAGCATCCATGCTGTTATTCTTTCGCACCTTGTAACACTGCACTTGAGTGGATTTTCTATCTCTCACTCTGGGTTTTGAATACTTTGATTTAGTATGCTTGCACAGTGCAGCATGATGCTGGCCCTTTCGACACCTATTGCATGTGTTCAATGGTGGTCTCACAGCTGGTTGCATTATGCAGTTTGAGACACCTGGTACATCTGTGTAACTGTTTGAGTCGTCTGACTCGGGTGTCTCTATTAGGATAACTTGTACATTTAGATAAGGAATGATTTTGATGGCAAAACAAACATAACCCTCGGCCTACAGCCCGTTTAAGGGTCACCGGTTTAGGTGAAACTGCAACTACAGGTTGTGAAGGATTTGCTGCTTGCATTTGCTTGCTGTTTTGTTTCTTAGGAGTACTTGTTGTACTCTTAGGTCTCATTGATAAATTCGTGTTCGACCTGTTAATGCTAAATGAATTATTAGTACCCGTATTACCGAAAGACTGTGTCACTTTAGGAGGATCAATTAAAGAATCTGATGTGGGTACATTTTCTGTAGATTTGGTGTAGGCTACAAGCACCTGGTTTGCTTGTCTCTTCTTCATGACTAACTGCAAACCGTCTATAATATCCTGCATAGTCAGGATGGTATTCTCTTGATGAGCTATGTTCAATAACTGGCATATGAGATTTATGATAGTCCTTTCTCTATCCTTAGGACCATCATTATTCTGATTCAAAATTACTGATTCTGCTTCAGCCTTTGTTTCAGCTTCAGATTAAGTTTCAGTTTCACCCTTAGGTACACTTGGGAGGCATAATGATTCAGTAGCCTCATACAATGAGTTCTCAGAATCCATAGAACTCGCGGATAAATTCTCAGAAAATTGTTCAGTTTCTGTTAGTGTAATGTTGGGTGAAGCTGTATTTGATGAGACTGTTGAAAATGAAAGTTCAACCTCATAAGTTTCCAGATCATCTATTTCACCTAATGAACTGGGTGCTTGATCTTGTTCAAGGACACTTTTATAGTAACCTAACTGTTGTAACCTAACTCGAACTGCATATCCTTTTCATTGTCGGTCAGTTCTGAGAAGATTAGCTTCCTCTCTTGTCAGCTTCAATACCACTGTCAAGGAACTGGTTTCTGTAAGACTTGTTCATTCTCTTCACTTGGGCAAATGTTTGTTTTAAGACTTGGAATTTAATTTTCAGCTGATTATGATCAACTGGAGACTTTTGTGTAGAAATCTCATATTGGTTAAGCAATTCTACCACTTGACCTTTAAACATGAGATTAGAGATCGTTTTGTGCTCTCTAGGTTAGCCATAGTGACTACTTGGTTAAGTCTTACAAAGCTTATGAGGCTGTGATTAACAGCTATGGTACTTGCTCATATATACGTGAAGCAGGTATGGTTGTTGGTAGCCTAATATACAATTCCTTAGGCTACGTTGATTATACCTCACGCAGAGGTTACTAACCTACCTAATAGTAAATTTTTATCATTGGAGTAGTACTATTGTGTCTCTACGGCATTTTCCTAGGCTTAGCTCATCATAATCAGCGTTGGATGGGTAGTGACACCTCAGTAGCACTCAAAATGCACCCAGTAAATTACAGTAAGATATTAACACAATTTTGTGTAAAATTAATGATAAGTCCTACCCTGATTTGGGTTTGCACAATATTAAATGTGGACTAGGTTGTACTGGCCTGGTACAACTAGTCTAATAGTAATCCTACCTAACTAGATTGGCTAAGAATAATGAGAATTGTACACTACTCAGAAC
>WNGS01158007.1:38466-50946 GCA_020271785.1 Procambarus virginalis
TCAGGGATGATAATCCTAGCACCAGATAATACTTCTTATTAATGAATTGTAGATAGCCTAACTTCTGACTATATTCTACTAATTATACTGGCTCTAATTATTGTCTAGACTATCTCGGTTCTTAAGGACATATAATATGTGGGGAAATCTGGCTCTAGTTTATATGCTAATAAATAATGTATAATACTGATATGCTCGAAGGACCAGAATGAAATAATGAATGAGAGAACCAGTGTAAGCAGCACTTACATTGAGCCTACAGCGTCACGAATGGGCACCTACATTAATGATTATTACTGAGCTCAATAATAAAAGAATGAGGTAAAATGCCTGCTGAAACTGGTGTTCTGGTAAGTTGCGCCCTAGATCTGAAGCCCGAAGATGTACTGATGCTTGAAGAATTGAAAGATTTGGTGGGGCCGTTTAGGTCCACTTGCTGCCAGTGGATCGAAAATGGCGAGAGTCCCCTTCTCTCTCAGGAATGTGCATCTGCAATAACTTCCAGTGAGGGCCCTGAGCATAAATTATATTTATTCATTTAATTCTAAATAGGGAGGGAAGTGGCTATGACGAATATTTATGTCATTAATAAATGCGTTATAAGGTAATATAATTTTCTCGTAGTGTAAGTCAGTTAATGTAGACTGCACAAATAAAACGAGAAAGCTTGGAAGTGGAAATTATTTAATATTATAATGTTATTCACTAGAACAGCTATCTAGCTAGGTAAGGGAATTCCAGTAAACTGTAGTATACTTAATAAAGTAAACTTATTAATAAATGTTTATCCTTAATAAGGAATGTAAAAAGTTGGACTCTATTGGGTCTTCACATATGTGGAAAGTTATTCTCTTGGGGGGGCTGACGCAACACTGCTACGATTCTAGGAGAAATTACATAACGTTCCACATCCTAATGCAATGAATTCTGTATCACTAAGCGACGAATTAGTAGTGTTAGTTAATTATAAAACATGGCACAGGAAATACATCTCATTGTACTAAGGATTAGTAAATGAGTATTAGATGATTATGACACCTAATACCGGAAATACATCCTATTGTATTAGGGATTAGTAAATAGTTGTTGGATATTTCCAACAATACGCACGCACGTACACGTAGTATGAGAACTCATGTACACACACAGTATTTGCACACAAGTATACATTACACACCTGTGTGAGAGATGCCTTCTCACTTCCTCTTGACCCCGATATTGTGAACCACCACTCGTTCACTATCGTTAAAGCATTTCACACTGCTTTTTGGGACCTGTCACAGTCGATTGTATCAAAGATGCTTCATTGCTTGACTGACAATCACTTCCTCTGAGACTCCACGTGACACTGAGTCTTTCCACTGTGAATCAAGATATGCTACAGGAGTAAACTGTTCCCATTTGTCGGTTACTCGAGATTTCACCTCAAGCTCTGTTACTCTGAAATCACATGTGTCTCTCTTCTATAGCTATTTCACACTGATAGTATTTTACATATAACACCGGTGTTCTTAGTCTTGTCCTCGAACCGTTGCTGGTTTCGTAGTTAATCTTCCAGTACCATGTATAATCCAATTGCACCGTGAAAGTTAGCAGTGATTCGGATCTGGCTTGTTTTTTGGCCACAAAGAATACTGTGCATCCAGACTTAGGTGTAGTGTAGTGCAGTGTAGTGTAGTGTAGTTTAGTGCAGTGAAAGGTGAAACTTGCTTGCCCAGAGATCCGGGCTAGCATGGTTTTCACCACAGGATCTGGAGTCCAAATGTTTGTCTTAGGAACCTTGAGTGTCCTCCAGGATTCCATGACGTCATAACCTGTTGACCAACCACAGTCCCACGCCTTCCTGTGAACTACTCTGATTGACAGCAGAACGTGGATACCACGTGACGTCATACCACATGGCTATTTCTACAGTGTCCCGCAAGAAGGCTATACTGTCTCAGAGGGAGATGGGGGAGGCCTTGTGGTCACAAAACAAAGGGTATTTGTGAGGTCAGGCCTCTCTCTTAACCCTCTCCCTCCCCACCACACTCTGTAGCCAAAATTCCCTCATCTTGGTACCCCCTGGGTCCTGGTACCTAGGCCGGGTCTTGGAGCTGTTGCGACTCCATTGCAATTTGTTAAATAGCAGACCTATGGGTAGTTCAAGAGCAGGGGCAGCACTCTTATATATCATAGATGGTATTTCATTAATGTTCCAAGCTTTGGTTTTATGTGAGTGAATTATGGATATAATGTCTGTCTGACTGACTGGTAAAAGGAGTTGAGAGTTAGGTTAGTTGTAACTGTCACAAGTCAAGCTTGGCCCAGGGCCGTTCTTGGGGGAGTAAAACTCCCAGAACCCCATCCAGGTACAATCCAGAAACATAATATCTGATTTTGGAGCGTATACCAACAGTTTTTGAGACTCCTAGTTTGAAGCCTAAATGGTAAATGCTTGATAGAGTGGTACTTTTGACTATGTGTTGTATGTGGGTGCTGAATTTAAGTCTCTTGTCTATGTGAAGGCCAAGAAACTTTCTCTCACTTTTATTGGAAATGTTAACATTGTGTATTTGAAGTTAAATTTGGTTTGATAATTTCCAAATAAAATGAGTGGGTATTTTCTCTGTTTAGTGAGTTTATTGGTTAACATCCAGGCGTGGATTTTTTCATTCGTTTGTATTTACAATATTATTTAGTATGTGGGGGTTTTGGCTCTGAAGAGCTGAAGGTAGTATTGTCAGCAAATGTTATAGGTTTAAGAATGTTAGAAACATTTGGCATATCTTTGATGTATATAAGAAATAGGAGATGTCCTAGGATGCTGCCCTGTGGTACCCCTACCACAAGATTGGCTCGAATATAGTTCAGGGCAAGGCCTCGGTTTCCATATTGGTGGAGTTTAAGTAAAGGTATTTATCGTTTGCAGTATCAAAGACCTTGCTCAGGTCACTGAAGTGGCCTATTGGGAACAAATTTTTGCCAAAGGCTGAGTAGATTATATCATGCATACTAATAATGACATCATTGGTACTCTTTTGGGAACAGAAACCAAACTGACAGGGACTTTATATGTTGAATTTTACAAGGTAGGAATAGAGCTGTTTGTAAATATTATTTTTTTAAATACTTTTGATAGTATACATAGATTTGATACTGGTCTGTAATTGTTTATGTCAGCTGTCTCGCCTCCTTTATGAACTGGCGTTACTCTTGCTTTTTTAAGGATTTAAGGACAAGTATGACACTCCTTGTCTGCTCTCTTTGGTCCCTTCTCTCTGGGTGCCTAATTATTACTACGATATTTACGATAGCTGTTTTTGAAATTACAAATGTGTTATGGATTAATTATAAATATTCACACATTGTAAGCGAAGAATATTGTTATAAAACAATATGATTCAAGCGAGTTGTAATTATATTGCAATAAAATTGCAAGACTAAATACAAGGCAATAAATGATATATCAGGGTTAATAATGCCATTGTGTAAAAAAACAAATGCAATGACATTTGCAAATTTACGTGTAAATTCAATTGAAATTTAACTAAATAAAATTTGTTGTGAGGATTAATATTTTTTTCCTCAGTTCTTACAAGAGATATTTAGGTGAAAATTTCACATGTATTAGTACATATCTCCAGCAAAAGGTACGGCCATTTTGAAGGAAATAAGCAAATTGGAACCATTCCGAAATATTACAGGAATATTTAACATTAACTTTCGAAGGTAATTTTTTTACAACCACAAGCTCTAACTCCAGGCTTAACTACCAAGCAATTCCAATGAATCCCATAGAATATGTGCACAGTAAATAATTTTACAACAGACACTCAAAGACTTTAAATTTAAAGCAGAAAATACTTAGAATTAAGTATTTTCAAGTGCGTAAATCTGGTGTAAAATTCCTGGGATTCACATAAATGCTTGTTTATAGCTTAACTAGACAAATATCGAATATAAACTACAATGTGAATTCTAGATTAACCCCTCAACTGCTCGGCTTCAAAATATGATAACCCTCCCCCCCACCACCACCAGTGCGCAGGAAATATTCTCTGGAAAAAATTATTTGTTGTTTTGAAAGTGTCAAAAACCCTTCCCTGAGTATGGGTATAGTAACTGAAAGTCTAAATTGCATTTACTTTGGCTGCTATGGGGTCCGTAAGTTTTCGCGTGACGTCATCATTCCCAGTTAGCCCTTGGCGTACGCTCCTGGGGCCAGTAGTGGGCCGGGCAGGATTGCGCGCTGCCGCGAATATATTTTTGTTCATTTTTGTGCACAGTTCCAAATACATTTAATTTGTTTTTACATGCCAGTGCTATGTATAATGAACATGTACACTACATTATGACAGTAGAACATTTGTACTGTCCGAAGACACTATTTCGTGCATGAGACATGTGTACACATATCCGGCACATAATTCCAATGTATCATGCTAATTTATGTATATATATACAATCTATTTACACACTGTACAGTATCACACACTATATACACACACCATAAATACACTCAGAACTCCAGGAGTGTGAGCTGTCAACACCCAGCCAGCCAGTCCTCCCTCACTTCTCCAACATCGTACTCGCCATCACCCCTCCTCCCACCATACTATTATTCATACCAATGTTTCATGTTCATTTATGTATATTTACAACACATTTACACACTATACACTATCACACAATATATACACACACAATAAACACACTCAGATCACCACGAGTGTGAGCTGCCACACCCAGCCAGCCAGTCCTCCTTCTCTCCTCCAACATCGTACTCGCCATCATCCCTCCTTGCAACATACTGTTATTGCTTTTATTATTACACTATTTACATATGTTATGTATACCTATCTACATGTTTTATTCACCAGAACTATGCAAGTAAACCGGTATTGTGTCCAAACAGTACAGTGGCAACCAAACAATGCATGAGAAATCACACAGCAGACAGTAAACGACGCTATGATTATGACGTCAACTCCCTCACCAAAATAGCTCCGCTCAACATACTCCTGTTGCCGTTATTACAATATATACGCAAAGTGTATATACCAATATTCATATATGTTCACCATAGCGAACCACTAAGCTAGTATGGTGGGCAAAACAAGAGTGGCTGCCACACACACAGTGAGGCTACCTCGATTCTCTCCCTCCCTCCCTTACCAAAATTCCTTCTCCCACAATAGCACAGTGATAATTATCACCACAATCCTGCTATTATCACAATCTTGGTCACAAAATCATGTAAATGAATAATTGACCAAAAGTTTTTTTTTTAAAAAACCTAAGAAGTCGTTTGAACCTAAGATGGACGAAATAATGCTGTGGTGTTGGTGTGGCTTTGCTGTGAAAATCGTGAACAACATTGAATCACTGATATTTGAACATTGTTCACAGTCATTATTATACTCAGGCTCATCTGTAATGCTATCATGGCTAAATAATACAAGTTATGACATTATTAGGCAATGCTGTGGTCAGAAGCTGATCAGCAATGCTGTGAGCTCATGCTGTGTGCACCAGCCTTGGTTGCTCACTCAGTACTGAGGCTCTCACACCCAGGAATGTGGCCAACGATTTTTTTTAAAGATGGCTTCTGTTTACAAGAGCCTTGAGGAAGCTGATGTGAACCCCATGTAGCCGCGGGAGTTTTGAATGGAAAGCTAAATATATAAATACCCGGAGGTGCGTTGTACACCCCCGTCGAGGGTCTGCAGGTGCGTTGTGCAGATAAGGGGTTAAATGCTATTCCGATAGCTCATTGCAAAGCTGTACATTTTATTCAAACTTGTTTTTGATTTTGAGTTACGAAACTGTATTTTATTGTTGAAAATTGAAAATTGTTGGTTTATTTTTTAATCAAATTTTTAATAAAATATTGTGATATATATATATATATATATATATATATATATATATATATATATATATATATATATATATATATATATATATATATATGCAACAATGATCACAAAAACACTGATCCAAGTATGCAGAATAACCACATGTGAAAAATAGAAAATGCTTAACGCGTTTTCGGCTAATTCGCCTTCATCAGAGCAAAGTAGAATGAAGATGAAGATGATGATGATCTTCATTCTACTTTGCTCTGATGAAGGCGAATTAGCCGAAAACGCGTTAAGCATTTTCTATTTTTCACATGTGGTTATTCTGCATATATATATATATATATATATATATATATATATATATATATATATATATATATATATATATATATATATATATATATATATATATATATATATCATGACCGAAAAAGTAAGATTAATAATTCTAACACGAATTTTCTCGATCTTCCTTATGTTTCTTTTTACTGTTGATGGTAAATGAAAAATCAATTCTCCAAAATTCATTTTTATTTCTAGTCTGACGCGACACTTGAGTGCGTCTCTTAAAACTTATTACATTTTCAAAGAATTTAGTTTACACACACACACAACTATGTTTTAGCTCTATTCAGTTATATATATATATATATATATATATATATATATATATATATATATATATATATATATATATATATATATATTATATATTTTTATTAATTATATAATTATATATTTAGATATTATATATTATATATTTATCTAAATTATATATTTAGCTTGCAACAATAAAGTGTTAATTGTGAAAATATATATATATATATATATATATATATATATATATATATATATATATATATATATATATATATATATATATATATATATATATATATATATAACATCATAATCATATAATAATTATATAATAATTATATATTAAAATAAATAAAATTGTGATATATATATCAAGCCAATCAGTGTTTACCAGTAATGAGCAACCTGTCCTCTTAAAAAGAACGTCACATTTGGCCGTTTGCTCGTATGGCCGAATTTGGACGTAATTTAAAAATGAAAAAAATATGAAAATAAATTTCGGAATTTTTTTTCAACAACAGTAAGTTTAGGGTCCTCTGATAGGTTAGGTGGGCAGGAAATTTTCATAAAGTTTCAAAACGTTATGAAAAACGTTAATTTAAAGTGTCCTCTCATAACCTCTGCGCGTACGCTGGACGACTCAAATAGAAAACGGAACAGAACGTCACTTTTGTGAGTCGATTTCATTTCAAATTACGTCCAAATTTGGCCATATCGCGCATACGAGCCAAAAGTGACGTTCTTTTTAAGAGGACGGGTTGAATGAGAATAGCCCTTGAGCACGAGCAGAAGGAACCAGTGTAAAGAACTAAGAAGCGTGTCTCTCCTTGGCAGCTTGGGCGACTCATCACACTCATGGACCACTACCCAGGCTTCGACATGGCAGGAATCTTCGTTGTTGACAAGTCCAAACTTGCTGGAGTAAGTCTCAAGGTCTTGGCGCACGTCTAACCAAAGTCTCCACATGAGTTAGTCTGAACTATTTCTCTTTGAATTCAATATATAAAAAAAATCAATATTTTATTGACATGGCCAGATAATAGTAAGAGTGTTGAAGGAATACATAGGCCTACTGATAGAACAGTAAAGTAAGCATTTGCAGAATTTTATCATAGATGGATAAGAGAATTGACAGGAACGTGGACATTGCAGGGAGTGAGGAATCTTCTTGATCATGTTCGAGGCTATCTGGTGGTAGTCGTGTGGTGGGAAGTGCTTGGTAAGACCAGTAGTGAGTGGGAGGTGCTTGGTAAGACCAGTAGTGAGTGGGAGGTGCTTGGTAAGACCAGTAGTGAGTGGGAGGTGCTTGGTAAGACCAGTAGTGAGTGGGAGGTGCTTGGTAAGACCAGTAGTGAGTGGGTGGTGCTTGGTAAGACCATTAGTGAGTGGGAGGTGTTTGGTAAGACCAGTAGTGAGTGGGAGGTGCTTGGTAAGACCAGTAGTGAGTGGGAGGTGCTTGGTAAGACCAGTAGTGAGTGGGAGGTGCTTGGTAAGTCCAGTAGTGAGTGGGTGGTGCTTGGTAAGACCAGTAGTGAGTGGGAGGTGCTTGGTAAGACCAGTAGTGAGTGGGAGGTGCTTGGTAAGATCATTAGTGAGTGGGAGGTGCTTGATAAGACCAGTAGTGAGTGGGAGGTGCTTGGTAAGACCAGTAGTGAGTGGGAGGTGCTTGGTAAGACCAGTAGTGAGTGGGAGGTGTTTGGTAAGACCATAGTGAGTGGGAGGTGCTGGTAAGACCAGTAGTGAGTGGGTGGTGCTTGGTAAGACCAGTAGTGAGTGGGAGGTGCTTGGTAAGACCAGTAGTGAGTGGGAGGTGCTTGGTAAGACCAGTAGTGAGTGGGAGGTGCTTGGTAAGATCATTAGTGAGTGGGAGGTGCTTGATAAGACCAGTAGTGAGTGGGAGGTGCTTGGTAAGACCAGTAGTGAGTGGGAGGTGCTTGGTAAGACCAGTAGTGAGTGGGAGGTGCTTGGTAAGACCAGTAGTGAGTGGGAGGTGCTTGGTAAGACCAGTAGTGAGTGGGAGGTGCTTGGTAAGACCAGTAGTGAGTGGGTGGTGCTTGGTAAGACCAGTAGTGAGTGGGAGGTGCTTGGTAAGACCAATAGGGAGTGGGAGGTGCTTGGTAAGACCAATAGGGAGTGGGAGGTGCTTGGTAAGACCAAACGTCACTGGAAACAGATTGAATTACCTGAATTTTCCTCAAGGCAACTAACACTACTGGTCTCGACTAGGACATGTAACTGGAGGCTTGTCAATGGTCCCTCCATTTGCCCTGATAATCTTTCCAGTTGAATTTTAAAACGTAACAGAGTTTTGGCATTTACAGATTCGGCGGGTAAGCGGTTCCATGGGTTTATATAACTCTGTGGGTGAAAACTTCTCGCGTTCCCAGTCCTACGTTGTGGCTTATTGAGCTTGAAACCGTTGCTCCTTGTTTGTGTTACATCTGACCTTCTGAAGAAATTGTCTGGATTAACATCTTCCAACTTTTCCAGCATTTTAAAAGTTTAACTGAGATCCGCCCTGTCGTGCCTGGTTTGCAGTGTTGTTTGCCCTGAGGCTTTCAGCCGTTTCTGATACATGAGTTGACTTAGTTCTGGAGTGATTTTTATTGCCCAGTGTTGCACTTTCTCCAGAGCAGCTATATCCGTCTGAAGATGTGGTCTCCATGCCTTGAAACAGTAATCCAGAAGAGGCACACCAGAGATTTATACAATTGAATCACTGCCTTCTTTTCCTTTCAATTAAAGATACGCTTCATTATTCCAAGGATTTGATTAGCTTTTTTGATTGCTGCTCGAAACTGTTGTGTAACTTTCAGTGAATGTTGAATTTCGACTCCAAGGTCCTTTTCTTCATCAATCTGCTGCAATGAAATGTTATAAATTTGATAGTTTTTGTGTTGCTTGCTGTTCTTCACATAGCAAGGTATTGCATGTATCTGTAATAAAAACCATTTGTCAGTCCATTTGTGGAATTCATGTTGATCTCTTTGTAAGGCTTCAACATCAGTTTCATTTCCCACTTTACCATAGATCTTAGTGTCATCTACAGATTTGATGATGTGGTTTGTAATATTCTCATCTCTGTCTTTGATGTATATGACAAAAAGTGTTGTCCCCAAAATGGACACCTGTGCCACCCGACTTACCACATTTCTCCAGTCAGATTCATTCCCGTTTAGCACCACTTTATGTTTTCTTTATTATAACCATTGCATTATCCATTCCAACATTCTCCTATTTATTCCATGTGGCTGTAGTTTCCTTGCTTGACTTTTATGTAGTACCTTGTCGAAGTCCAAAGACTTCCCATCAACCATAAGTCCTTTGTCTGAGTTGCTGGTTACTGTTTCTAAAAATGTTAGCAGGTTTGTAAGTTAGAATCTATTTTTAACAAACCAATGTTGCATTGATTTTATAAGATTGTTCACTGAAAGATGGTGAATGGTTCCCGCCCTTGGGATTCACTCCATGAGCTTGCCGATGTGTGATGTCAAGCTGATCGGACTGTGGTTTTCTGCCGAGCTCTCTCTGCCTTTTTTGAAAATAGGGGTATTCACCTCCATCAAACATTTGTGTGGTTTAGGGAATGTCATCCACTCTTTCTAGTGTGAACACTGATGTAAAATATTCATTCAGGGTGTTTGCTGTCCTTTTATCATCCATTATAACTTGGTTAGTCTCATCTTTTAAAGGTCCTACCGAGTTCTTTGTTTTGGTTTTACTTTTTAAATAGGCATAGCAGGATTTTAGATCTTTATTAATGTTTTAGGTAAGTTTTCTTTCGTAGTTTCTTTTGTCTGATCTGATATCCTGGTTGGCTAAGTTTAGTGCCCTTTTATATATCTTGTAATCCATGAGGTCTATCGTGGATTTCTACGTTTTCTAAGGCTTTGTAGTGCTGTTTTTGAATCAGTGCAGATCACTGCACCTTTTTTGTTTCTTTCAAGGAATCTTAACACCATAACTCTGGCAGTTAGCAGCAGCTAACACAGTTCAAAATACGTGTTTTTTCTCATGTCCGATTTGAAAGGCATTATTCCTAATTATAGTGTATGCTGCTCCAGCCTTGAATTGGTAGGATTAGTTATTATGCACATTATCTGAATAATGTGACCAATTAGGCGTCACAAACCCAAACTCTTATTATGGACGACTTTTTACCACGAGACAATAGATTGGGTAAATTTAACATCGCAAGGAGAAGGCGATCAATTTCTAGACCTTTTGCAGGACTCATTTCTCATACAACATGTGGTAGAGCCAGCTCGAGGTAATAGCTTTCTGGACCTGTGTTAAAATCAGAAGATGACATGATCGATGAAATTCAAGTAAGGGGAAAAGATCATCCCGTTATGTGATCGTAATATTCTAAGATATAATACAATTACAGAAACTCATGGAAAGATTCAGGATGATGATCTTCAAGATTATAATCGAGGAGACTATCAAGGAAGAGAGAGGAATTGCAAAACACGTCATGGAGGGAGCTGATAGGTGATCTTGGCGTGAAACATCATGGAAAAATTTCAAAAAGGTCATTACTGAGCTCGTTCAAAGATATATGCCAATCGAGAAAGAAAAGAAAGGGAACAAGATGGATGACACAAGTAAAAATGAGCTTTGTTAACTAAAAGGAACCTCTGGAGACTGTATAAAACCACAATGAACATCATAGATTGTTAGATATATATAGAAGGGCATTAAATTCAGCTATCCAGGAAATCAGATTAGCCAAAAGAAGCTACGAAAGAAAACTTGCCCACAACAAAGGAAGATCCAAAGTCATTATATGCATATATATAAAGTAAAACCCAAAAACAAAGGAATCTGTAGGACCCCCTAAAAGATGAGACTAACCAAGTTATAATGGATGATAAAAGGGCAGCAAACATTCTGAATGAAATAAATGACGATTGGATGATATTCCATCACCCACACAAATGTTTGAAGGAGGTGAACAGAATGAATTAAGGGATATACACATTACATGTATTCACCTAGTTGTGCTTGCCGAGGTTGAGCTCTGCTCTTTCGGCCCTTCTCAACTGTCAATCAATCAACTTTCTTCTTATAATTTTTTCACACACACCCAGGAAGCAGCCTGTAACAGTTGTCTAACTCCCAGGTACCTGTTACTGCTAGGTAACAGGGGCATCAAAGTGAAAGAAACTCTGCTCATTTGTTTTCCGCCATCGCCGGGGATCGAACCGGACCCTAGGATTACGAGTCCCAAGCGCTGTCCACTCAGCACAGGTCCCCTGGGGCCTTGACACACTCAGAAGAGCATGGACAAACTAAAAGACTCAAAAGCCCAAGGTATGAATGGAATCCAATCCAAAACAACAAAGAAACTGGCAGATGTACTATTTTTGCCACATGAACTCCTTTTCAGAAAATTCCTGGACCAAGGGATAGTTCCCCTACATTAGAAAATATGAAAATGTTACTTCTAATTTCAAAAAAGGCAGAAAGAGCTCATCAGAAAACTACCGTCGATCAGATGACATTGCACATCTGCAAGCTCATGGAGAGAATCCCTAAGGGAGGGAATCATACAAAATTCATAGTAAACAATCTTGTAAAATCAAAGCAACATGGATTTGGTAAAAACAGATTCTACCTTACAAACCTGCTCTCATTTCTGGAAACGGTAACTGGCTATTTAGACAAGGACTTCCAGTTGATGTAGCTTACATGGCCCTTTTTGTCATACGTCAATGACATAGACGAGAATATTACAAACCACATCATCCAAATTTGCAGATGACACTAAGATCTATGTAATGTGTGAAGTGAAAGTGATATTGAGACCTTACAAAGAGATCTACACGAACTCCACAAATGGTCAGATGACTGGCAAATGCTCGTTAATGTCGATAAATGCAAGACCTTGCATGTGGAGCATAACAATCTACGTCACAACTACCAAATTAACAGCACTACCTTACAACAGATAGATGAAGAAAAGGATCTTGGAGACAGAATCCATCACTCACGCAAGTTGCACAAGGGGAGCAGCAGTAAAAAAACTAAT
>WNGS01158007.1:62209-75955 GCA_020271785.1 Procambarus virginalis
GGTAGTAGGCTGTGGATACTGTGGATTGCTTGAATGTGAATGTTTAACGGAGCCAGGCTGCCACTCCCTATAACATGACCCAGGTACCGCACTTTACCTTTCGCGAAGGTGGACTTGCCCAATTGATGGTGAGGCCGGCTTTCAGGAGCTTGTAGAACAATCGTTGTAGCTAGAGCAGGTGTTCGCTCCAGGTGTTGGATGTTACCACGATGTCGTCCAAATTGGCGTAGGTGTTTTCCTAGCCCTGGATGACGCGGTTGACAGCTCTCTGAAAGGTGGTTTGGGCATTGCAGAGTCCAAAGGGGAGGCGATTGTACCTGTAGAGACCAACGGGGGTTATAAAGGCGGACAGTACCTTAGCTCGCTCCGTTAAACTCACCTGGTAGTAGCCCCTTTAGTAGGTCTACCTGAGCCAGGTAGCCGGCATTACCAATGGCATCCAGAATGTCGTCTACCCTGGGTATTGGGTAGGCGTCCTTCACTGTGACCTGGTTCAACTTCCTATAATCCGTACACAGACGGATTTTGCCGTGAGGTTTGGGTACCAGGATGCATGGTGAGGCCCAGGGGACTCACAGGGGTAGCCAGTCCATGGTCCAAGAGATACTGTACCTCAGCCCGCATGACTTCCGTTTTGCTACGGCTGATTCGGTAGAATGGTTGGCGAATCGGCTGGGTATCAGGTAGCAGTTGGATGTCGTGCTGAGTTACAGTACACTCTTGGGGGTCATCTCGAAACAACTCTTGATATTCTCTGACGAGTTTGATTAGTGGAGCACTATTATCGTCCTGAAAATGATGTTGAAGGTTAGTAAGGATTTCCGAGTTAGAGAGCGCTGTCTCAGTGTCAGTGCTCTCGGAAGGAGAAGCAGTGAAGGTCTCACTGTGGCTGTATGGACCTGTAAATGAGGTGAAAGTGGTTAACACAGTGGGAGGATCCCCATGGTAGGGCTTGAGTAAATTAATGTGGCAGAGCTGGGTCTTCCGCCGCCTATCGGGGGTCTCGAGTACGTAGTTAAAGTTGTTCCGGCACTCCTTAACACGGTAGGGTCCTGAGAACCTGTTCTGTAAAGGAGAACCTGGGATAGGGAAATAGGCAAGCACTAAGTCTCCTGGTGTAAACTTCCTTACTTTACAGTGCCGGTCGTAACGAGTCTTCATCCTCTCCTGGGCTTTCTGTAGGTTGTTGCTAGCAAAGGAATGGACCCTCTCTAGAATGTGTCGGAGATTTTGAAGATACTGGGGCACACTCTGATGCTCACTGAAGGTGTCATCACGTAGAGAATCCTTGAAAGCCTTGAGAGGTGTACGGCACTTACGTCCGTAGAGCATCTCATAAGGAGATACTCCTAGTGACTCGTTGGGAAGACTTCTGAAAATACACAAGATGAGATCAATTTGCCTATCCCAATCCTTTGAGGTCTCATTACAGAACTTTTTTAAGAGTGCCTTGATGGTTTGATGACTACGCTCGAGAGAACCCTGTGAAGCAGGATGATAGGGGCTGGACAGTACCTGTTTGATGTTGAACTCCTCCAGAGTCCGTTTGAAGAGATCACTGGTGAAGTTGGTACCACAGTCGCTCTGAATCTCCCTCGGAAATCCATACTGGGTGAAGATTTTCAGTAGATTCTTCACCACTGTAGCAGCTGTAATATTTTTTACTGGAACTGCTATCGGAAATCTGGTGGTAGGACACAGGATGGTTAAGATATATGCGTTGCCTGCACTGGTCCGAGGCAAAGGACCAACGCAGTCGATAATGAGCTTGTGGAACGGTTCCTCAGGCACCTGGATGGGTATCAGTGGTGCTCTGGGAATGGAAACGTTCGGTTTCCCGGCTAACTGACACACGTGGCATAATTTGACATAAGTTTTGATGTCGTTTACCATACCTGGCCAGTAGTAGTCTTGTCGAATTCCATGGTAAGTCTTGTTGAACCCATAGTGTGACAAAGCGCCGTGGGCCAGGTGTAGAATCGTGGGCCGCAGGCTGGTGGGAATCACTAGTTGTTCAACGTTTGCCCAATCGTCCTCGTCCTTCAGTTTACTGGGTCTATACCTGCGATAGAGTATTTCGTTCTCCATAAAGAACCCAGGAACACTGTCGGATTGGGTTTCAGCCTGAAAGAATAATGGTGTCAATGTAAGATCATCTCTCTGTAACTTACGGAACTCCACCGCGGTCAGGTTAGGGGGTAGTTTCGAAGGGTCCTGAGGGACAGCGGTAGCAGTAGAGTCGGCTGGCTGTGGACGTGCAGCTTGAGCACGGGTGGTCACCATAACAGGAGGAGAACCTTCATCACTCTCTTGAACCTTTACTGGGAAATGTTCAAAAATCGGGTTATCCACCACAGAGTTGCTTACCTTGGATATGTCCTTGATGATCAGGTTGTTTGGTTGTTGGTCTTCTGCCAAGTCGTTGCCCAGGAGAAGTTGCACTCCAGGCATGGGAAAAGGCTTTTCCCTGACGGCGACTTGGACTTCACCGGTCACGAAGGGACAATCCAGGTAAACTCGGGCAAGTGGATAAGGAGTTGTAGCAGTAAGGTCAGTGATGAACACAGTCTCTCCTGTGTAGGCGACGTTGGGCACAGCCGATTTCAAAACGATCGATTGTAGAGCCGCTGTGTCCCGTAGGATCTTAAGTCCGAAACGTCCCTCTGAATCTGAACCGTGGGTAGAGATAGTTCCTGGATATAGATGCTTGGTAAAGAGAGAGAGATCATTAGCATGAACACCAACATTCATTACAGGCTTACCGGACTTAGGGTGAGTAGTTTTAGACTTAGGGGGTTCGACGTTACCTTTAGATTGGGACTTACCACATTTGTCAATGGTGTGTCCATATAATCGACAATACCTGCAGTACAGTTGAGAGGTACCTTGATCTGGGCTCGCTTTCTCGTAACTGTACCAAGACTTCTTGCTGGTAGGATCTGGAGTCAGCCGGTGGATGAGGCTGTAAGTGTCAGCTGACTTCGCACACTTCACTAACTCCGTCTCTTCCTTGTCTGCTAAGTATAGGCGGACAGGAGGAGGTACACGTCTCAAAAATTCTTCAACCAGTATGAGGTTGACAAGTTCTGAAAAAGTAGAGACATGTGCTGCCTCCAGCCATTTCATGAAATATCTTTGTTTGGTGTTAGCAAATTCTAAGAAGGTGGTGGTACTTGCCTTGACGTAGTCACGAAACTTTCGTCGATAGCTTTCGGTGGAGAGAAGGTAGGCGTCCAACACAGCTTGTTTCAGGGTGGTGTAGTCGTTTTCCGAAGCCAAAGTGCTGAGTGTGACTGCTGCTCTACCTGTTAAATGTACTCTGAGAAGGGTAGCCCATTGGTCGTCAGGCCAATTAAGTTGAACAGCAAGGGTCTCAAAAGTGGTAAAGAACACATCAACCTCCGTTTCGAGGAACGGGGGCATTAACTTACTTGCATGGGAGATATTGAAACTGGGAGGAAGACTAGCTGCCGCTTGTTGGAGTTGAGCTTGGTGTGCAGCGTCCCTCGCGAGTTCTCGGTCACGACAGTTTAGAGCTGCTTCTGCCTGTCGTTGGTCGTGTTCCCGTTGTATCTCTAGTCGCTGTTGGTATAAGGCCAACTCGCGTTCTTGCTGTCCTTTGAGGAGTAGGGCCTCCCTTTCACTTTCTTCCTTCCGGATGGCAGCTGCTTCCTTGGCCAGGGCTGCCTCACGCTCCTTGAGGCGGATTTCTCTTTCTTGTTGTTTTCTAATGGCAGCTTCACGCGCTTGTTCTTCCTTTCTGAGGGCAGCTTCACGCTCTCTGATTGCAGCTTCACGCTCTCTGCTTGCAGCTGCTTCTTGTTGTTGCTGTAGCTCGATCTTGGCAAGTTCCAATTTGAGCTTTATCGCTCTCAAGTCATCCTTATCTGAAATAATGTACTGTTCATGAGTAGAAGAATCTATAATACCTTCATCAGCAAGGTGATCCAGTATCATATTATTAATGGCAAATTTGTTGGCTCCATCAGGAACTTCTAAGTGATACTCATGTGCAAGAGTTAACAAATCGACCCTCTTAGCGTGACGTAAGGTCCCTATTTCACTTTCTGGATCTGCTTTGAAACTTGTAAGCGGAACATGGTGAAAATATAGCAAAACAAAGGAGACGAATATAGTGAGAATATGGTGAGTGTCAGAAACAGGAAACGTGGCAACTGATACCTATCCTGTGGGGAATTATTAATAATTAAAGTTAATTCAAGATGGTAAATGAATAAGGTCGCAGGAAATCTTGTACCTGGTACTCACTATGGGAGGATAAAGGCAAGAAAATCCTACTAATTAGTGAAAACTAAGTTTAAAATACAAGTGAAACACTAAATGGCTTCAAAATAAATGAGGTAGTCCAAAAAATGTAGTCATACCTTGCCAAGTCACTATAGAACATAAGCAATGGTACCCACTGAAATTGAATATGGTATTTACAGAATTAGCGAACTTTGTGCTCAAAAGAAAGAACGCCAATTCCCTACCTTTTGGTAAATACCATCAGTCTGACCGACGAGTAGGGGTGCGAGTGTCAACTGGTGACGAGAACTATCGGCGAGGTCCCAATTCGCCAATAATAGTTCGTGCTAGAGGATCTAAAGCCCTCTTTTTCCTCCTAGAGTCGGATTGCAGGACTTGGGTGCTATTGACCCGGAGACAGACCACAGTACCAGGGTACCTATGTGATAATCTGTCAAAAAGTGAGAAATATCTGGGGACAAAGATGTTAAACACGGAGGATAACACGGAAGGGGGAGACGACCAATTAAGAGTATGACTGCGGCCTACAGTCACCACGTAATCCAAAGTTGTCTCACTCTCACCATATGCTATTCCCGTAATGTACAATATACACAGCACCATATAAAATAAAAAATGATTAATGTGAATAATGGAAGCAAGGGAAATAAGAGCCAAGTGTGCTTACCACAATTACCAATACCTGAGTGAAGCTCCGTGGACAGGCCCCCATTTATATGTGACGGTAACGAGTTGGAAATGGTGGTCGGCAGTCTTCCAACTAGCAGGTGTCAGTGCTGGGCCACATATAATATATAAAAAAAGAAAAGGGAAAAAAAGAGAAAAAAAAGAATGACTGCGTGATTGGTAATCTGTGGTAAGGTTGGAAATATAAGACAATAATAAAAAATGGATTTTAATAACAATAAAAAACACAAATTGAAACAAATGCAAAATCTTGGCTTAATGGTAAAAATGTCAAGTGGAAAAAATACATAAACATGAAAATAGATTACGTTAATGGGGAGGAGAATTGACATACAAAAGTAAATAAAATATGAATGCTGGAATATATGCACTAACTATAAACCTCTATTTGACCACACAAGGTGAGTCACTTAGGAGTTCATAGCTTGCGAGCACACAATATTCTGGCTGGCAGAAACGCAAGGGACTCCAACAATAACTGGCGAGGTCTTGTGATTGGCGAGGAGCCGGAGTGGAGTGTTGGTTGGCGGCCAATGAGGAAGCTGGATGGCCGCAAGTCGCTAGTTAGGCAGTTGAAGGGTTCGGCGCGTCGACCAGGTGCAGCAGGTGCTGGAGTGGGGGGGAGGAGGGAGTTGCTGGTACGTGTGGCTATCTTAATATGTACGTTTAGCCACTACAAAACGTATCTTGTATATTGATGAGGACAGGATGAGTCACAGAAATAGCAGGCTAAATCTCTGATAAGAGATTATCGTCACAATATATATATATATATATATATATATATATATTATATATATATATATATATATATATATATATATATATATATATATATATAGGGAAGGAAGTGGTTATGACGAATATTTATGTCATAAATAAATGTGTTATAAGGTAACATAATTTCTCGTAGTTCAAATCAGTTAATGTAGACTGCAGAAATAAAACTTAAAAGCTTGGAAATGGAAATTATTTTATATTATAATGTTATTCACTAAAACGGCTATCTAGCTGGGTAAGGGAATTCCAGTAAACTGTATTATATTAAATAAAATAAACTTATTAATAAATGATTATCCTTAATAAGGTGAGGTAAATGGTTGGACTCTATTGGGGGCAGATATGTGAAAAGTTATTACCTGTAGGTGGCTGATGCAACACTGCCACAATTCTAGGAGAAATTACATAACGTTCCACATCCTATTGAAATGAATTCTGTATCACTAACCTACGAATTAGCAGTGTTAGTTAATTATAACACTTGGTACAGGAAATACATTTCATTGTACTAAGGATTAGTAAATGAGTATTAGATGATTATGACGCCTAATACAGGAAATAAATCCTATTATATTAAGGATTAATAAATATTTGTTCAATATTTCCAACATAACTCCAGGGAGAGAAATTACGGGTCATAGTTCAGTGTTAAATACTAACATACCTGTTCCTCTTCCTGAAGTTATATTCTTATATGCTAATTGGTTAGTATGTACATAACGAATGTCCCGGATCTGTGTGACAAGAATAATCTTTTGTCACGGGTACATCTATGTAATGATTAATGTATTATTCTATATATCTCTTTGAATTCAAGGAGATACTGAATCTATAAAGACCATCAATGTCTAGGGTAACAGTGACATGTAACTAAATGAGTTTCTAGAAACTAACTGATCACTGGAGACTCATAAATCAACTCAACTTCAAACGAGGAATTCTATGTGTTTATGCAAAACTAAATTTAGCCTAATGTGTAGTCCTAGCTGGACAAGTATTTTAGGCTATGCTATAATAATAACTAAGACCTAATAACTAATTCAGGAAGCTCCATGTATTTCTTCGTAAGTAGGTTTGCTACGAAGGTTCCTAAGTGTGCCCTAAGAAGATGCTTAGGTGCAATTCAAGTACGTCCACTTAGGAAGATATTTGTTGGTTCACCTGCGTGCCGATAGAGGTCACTACTGTGTTTCGTTTGGCCAATCAGAGAGCAGCAACATTCTTCATATTGAAGACTTAGTGCTGGCTTATCGGAGCTCTACTGCCTCCTATTTACGTCAAATTTTCTTATAAAATTAGTATATTTCGAAGTAAAACAATGTTTTTTCAACTTCTACAGGCAGCACCGACATTGTAATAAACAAATATGTTACATTTGTTGTTTACCTACGTAATTCTAAGAGATAATTTGTAGTTGTACTTCTTGCTCGGAAGATGCGCTGACAATTATTGTAAATATTTACTGAATTTACCCAAGGGCCACTAACTATCTAGTGGCCTCGACGAGGACAGAAAGCCGGCGGCTTGTTAAAGGGCCCACCAATTGTCTTAATGATATTTTTTAGCTGGAATTTGGCATTTACGGCTTCAGCGGGTAGGCGGTTCCATGGGTTTATAGCCCTCATGGTGGAAAAAACATTTGTTTTCAGTCCTACTTGAAAGAACATACTCTCCAACACTATATCTGTGATTGCCCTGTTATCAGTGAATTCATACCAAATGGTATGAGGTACTTTGAGCTGTGTAATTACTTCATACACTCAGGAATATTGGAAGATATTCTTGTGCTGCACCCAGATTTTGCCAGTGGAGGCTAATAGATCAGCCTTAAGTATTTTGTTCTCTCCTAATTACATGTATGACTGGCCATCCTGTGAGGAGAGGATGTTGGATGAGCTTGTAGCTGGTTTTTGATCTACACTGTGTGGTCCTTCATACAGAATAGGGAAGCAGCACATTGCTGTGTATACCTAAACATGTTAAAAAATACATTGTTTGAGAGAAGTCTTGTAGAAACTGGTAAGAGTAATTATAATATAATGTTTCAATGATTCAGTGCTTACCTCTTGTGAAATTCGCGAAGAATTGTTTAGTCAGAGTTGATTTATTTTTTGTATTGAGGCTGGTATTTTCTAAATTGATTCCATGTATGTCTAACCATCCTGTGAGATGGAGTATTAGATAAACTTATAGCTAGTTTTTTATCTACACTGTGTAATATTCCATATAGAATAGGGTAGCAGCACATTGCTGTGTATACCTAATCTTCTTAATAAAAAAATCAGTAATAAAGATTTTAAATTATAGTTTGAATACTGTATTATCCTTATTAAATCATGTTGACCATGGATCATTAAGATCTCATGTTGATATGTAATAGTCATATTTCTTTTGAACTGCTAATCCATACTAATCATTCATTAAATTGTGCATTATGTCTCAATTTTTCACTTCCTTGGATATACTGTACAGTACAAAAAGATAGGATAAAAATAAACCAGTAATATTTCTTTCATTATATTTTTTATTTAAATAACTGCATCAATATTTTTACAGCTGACAGGATTTGTTTTACCATACAGGTGCATTATTTGTTAAAAAAATTTGGTTTATTGTTACACACAATGGTGCTACATAGCCTTCCCAGCTTGGTGCCTTCTTTTAATACTTACTGATTAAAAAATTAATAATAATAATAAATTTTATTCAGGAAAAGTACATACAGTTGATTTACAAACATAATGTTAGATTTATAGACAGAGCTAGTACATACACTACCTAAAGCCACTAATACTCATAGCATTTCGGGCAAGGTGTGGGGGAAAAAACACTTAGACTAAAACTTAATAGTAATCGGGATTAGGTATAAATTGTGTTGAAAGAAGGAATAAAAAATAAAAAGAGGGGTAACATAGCACAAATCAGCAATTGTACACGTTAGTGAACAGCATTGTTTAAAAAATAGCAAGACATGGGTTGACATTAAGGGGTAAGTTAGGTTACATGGAGTTAATTAGGTAGTACTTGGTTTTACTCTTAAACTGGTTGAGAGAGGTACAGCCTTTGACATGATTGGGAGGTCATTCACATTCTGGGTCCCTTGATTTGTAGAGCACTTCTAGTTTGGTTACACACAGCCAAATTGTGTAACAGGGAGAGGTCTTGGACACAAATTTGTTCCATGCTAAATGTAGAGGATGTGGGAAATTTTTACCCACCATATCTTATAATCATCTAAGAAATGTATCAAATCTATATCATATCAGAATCATATCAGAATCACAATAGATTCATTATATATAGCTTGATCCTAGATGATGCCACTATGATCACGTACGCCATAGGGCCCTATAGATGCCTACGTGACTTTGTGCATGATCTCTCAAGGATCCAGAAGCTTCTAGAAGGATTCGTTAATTAAAAATTTGTTGGAACACTGACGTAGTATCCGGTAGAGATAAAATCGAATCCTTATTAAGAGTCAGTGGTATTATCAAGTACTACTTATAATCTTTAAATCCTATATCTAATTTTATTATAATCACATCTTATCTCAATCATAAGTCTAGACTGTAAAAATAATCAATCAATATTCATTGTGAGCTACCCCTCAAGGGAGAGGGAGGAGCATCTTGGGAGCAAGAAGCGCCCAGGACACCACCACAGCCCGCGGGCAGAACGCGTATGTTTACACAACTGTGAACAGTGACGGTCCCTTAGCGAACATTATTTGCTTAGGACACCTTATCTAATATCATTATCACCAGTGAACACTCTCTAGAACTGGGGGAGTACCTGGACAATATATCAACAAGGAAAATCCTAGAACATTTATGTAAAATAAGAGTGAAGTGGAGCACTCAGTGACGCAGTCTCCACCTCCTTCATCCCTAATATCTCATCCCTAATCTTCATCATTCTTCTGCAACGCAGTTAATATCCGTAGCAACGCTACTAGTACATCATACAGCAACGCTGTTTTATAAAATATCGTGCCTAAACTCGCCAAGAGAGTTTATTCAGTCTGGCACACTTGTCAGACAGGCACCCGACTGGCAGAGAAGTATATTGAATGTTATTTTGGTATATGATTGGCCAATTGTATGCTTGTAACTTTAATATTCTATAAATCTGTCTTTCGGTAAAAAGGCGAGGCAACGCCTCATATTTCTGTGAGTTTATTATTAATATTGTGGTACAGCAGAATCTTATCCAAGCTCTGAACCTCATGAGTGTCCAGTGTAAGAAAAGTTGGTACAATAAGTAAACAAATACTCATGAGTGTCCAGAGTGTAGGAAGAGATTCAACAAGCTGACTGTATTTAATCATATACATTGATCATATACATTGCATATACTTGAATATATATAAATTAAGTTAACAATTGCTTGCTTAGTTATTTTTAAGTAATCATATAAGTTCATTTAATTGAATATAATTTTAGTACTCAGTAACAGTACTTAGACCATATTTAGGTCATTTATCATACTTTACAATTTACAATTTAAGTTGTTTAAAGTATAAGTGTATTGGCTGTTAATTGCTAAGGTGCTAGGCTAGACTGTGTATGTTTAAATCTCTGATTTAAACAGAGCCAGTGTTCAGTTATATAACTGAATTTATAAAATCTTATCCTTGTATAAAATACAAGCTGATGTGAGATACCTGTTGGCAGGTGGACGTGGAACTGCAATCAACCTATCAACTAATTCACTCACCCCACCTGCCCCTTACAGCCCATTATCTGTCATTAGGAAAAGAGGAGCTAGGATTTACGACCCTAGCTAGAGATTTTAGTTGAATTAATTTGCAGACAGTAATTTTTAATCTAGTTCAGTACAAGTCCCTGGCAGTCTCCTCTTATATCAATCACAGCAGGTTTTTCCCACAGCGTGTATAAGGTCTCAGATAGCGTGTATAAGGCCTCAGATAGCGTGTACAAGGTCTCAGATAGCGTGTATAAGGTCTCAGATAGCGTGTATAAGGTCTCAGATAGCGTGTATAAGGACTCAGATAGCGTGTATAAGGCCTCAGATAGCGTGTATAAGGCCTCAGATAGCGTGTATCAGGCGTCAGATAGCGTGTATCAGGCGTCAGATAGCGTGTATCAGGCGTCAGATAGCGTGTATCAGGTCTCAGATAGCGTGTATCAGGTCTCAGATAGCGTGTATAAGGTCTCAGATAGCGTGTATAAGGTCTCAGATAGCGTGTATAAGGTCTCAGATAGCGTGTATAAGGTCTCAGATAGCGTGTATAAGGTCTCAGATAGCGTGTATAAGGTCTCAGATAGCGTGTATAAGGTCTCAGATAGCGTGTATAAGGTCTCAGATAGCGTGTATAAGGTCTCAGATAGCGTGTATAAGGTCTCAGATAGCGTGTATAAGGTCTCAGATAGCGTGTATAAGGTCTCAGATAGCGTGTATAAGGTCTCAGATAGCGTGTATAAGGTCTCAGATAGCGTGTATAAGGTCTCAGATAGCGTGTATAAGGTCTCAGATAGCGTGTATAAGGTCTCAGATAGCGTGTATAAGGTCTCAGATAGCGTGTATAAGGTCTCAGATAGCGTATATCAGGTCTGGGAATTGGTTAGGTAAGGTTAATTTGTCTTTTGAGTTAAAAAAATATTTTTCCTGTTAGTACAAACTCAATAGTACCGATTTCTACTCATTACTTTGTAGGTCGGGGTATGTAGTTCAATATGTACTTCCAAAACAGGAGGATGAGCAGTATAAAAATCATCATCCTATATCAGAAGCAATGTTATGAATAACATTACTTCTGATATAGAAGTAACATTACTTCTGTTGTTACTTAATAACAACAACAACGCCGAATAGAAACATAAACAACGCGTGTTTATTCACACACACACACACACACACGTGTGTTGGGAGCCGGCAACAGATCATCCGGCAGCTCCAACCGGCGGATGATCTGTCAAGAAGGTAAATGATTGTTACCTGGTGTTCCAGGAAAAACTAGTGGGTAGGGCTTACCACGAGCTGCGGAAGGGGGGGAGCTCTCAGCCTGCTACAGGAAGGGAGGGGAAAGCTCTCAGCCTGCTACGGGAAGGGAGGGGAAAGCTCTCAGCCTGCTACAGGAAGGGGGAGGAAAGCTCTCAGCCTGCTACGGGAAGGAGGGAAAGCTCTCAGCCTGCTACGGGAAGGAGGGAAAGCTCTCAGCCTGCTACGGGAAGGAGGGAAAGCTCTCAGCCTGCTACGGGAAGGGAGGAGAAAACTCTCAGGCTGCTACAGGAAGAGAGGGGTAAGCTCTCAACCTGCTACAGGAAGAGAGGGGTAAGCTCTCAGCCTGCTACAGGAAGAGAGGGGTAAGCTCTCAGCCTGCTACAGGAAGAGAGGGGTAAGCTCTCAACCTGCTACAGGAAGAGAGGGGTAAGCTCTCAACCTGCTACAGGAAGAGAGGGGTAAGCTCTCAACCTGCTACAGGAAGAGAGGGGTAAGCTCTCAGCCTGCTACAGGAAGAGAGGGGTAAGCTCTCAGCCTGCTACAGGAAGAGAGGGGTAAGCTCTCAGCCTGCTACAGGAAGAGAGGGGTAAGCTCTCAACCTGCTACAGGAAGAGAGGGGTAAGCTCTCAGCCTGCTACAGGAAGAGAGGGGTAAGCTCTCAACCTGCTACAGGAAGAGAGGGGTAAGCTCTCAACCTGCTACAGGAAGAGAGGGTAAGCTCTCAGCCTGCTACAGGAGAGAGGGGTAAGCTCTCAGCCTGCTACAGGAAGAGAGGGGTAAACTCTCAGCCTGCTACAGGAAGAGAGGGGTAAGCTCTTAGCCTGCTACAGGAAGAGAGGGGTAAACTCTCAGCCTGCTACAGGAAGAGAGGGGTAAACTCTCAGCCTGCTACAGGAAGAGAGGGGTAAGCTCTTAGCCTGCTACAGGAAGAGAGGGGTAAACTCTCAGCCTGCTACAGGAAGAGAGGGGTAAACTCTCAGCCTGCTACAGGAAGAGAGGGGTAAGCTCTCAGCCTGCTACAGGAAGAGAGGGGTAAGCTCTTAGCCTGCTACGGGAAGTCTAAGGTCGTCTGTGCTCCTGTTCTCACTTGTGCAAAAAAAATTATATTTGTAGTTAACATTGTGTGAGTAAATGTGGTGTTACAGTTAGGTTAACACGCGCACAATCAGCGATGCCTGGCAACACCAGGTGTGGATCACTCTCGAGAGTTTTCCCCTAACCTCTCGTAGGAGACATTGAGCGCAGTGACCAGAAGAAGGAACTAGCATATGTAGCTCGAAGCACGACTCCCTCAACTAAACTCACTATTATTGATCTTTTGATATTTTTTAAGACTTCAAAATATTTAGAAGACTCTTGCTGAGTGCTATAATTTAAACAGTGAAATGGCTTTTTGAGGTTTTGCACGGTTCTGCTGCACTGGTTCAAGTCCTTTAAAAGCGCTACTTTTTATACCTATTTTTGTCAAATAAGTTATGTCGTTAAGTAAATAGTTTTTTTCAGGTGTGCCCAACCACTTGGGGTGGATGGTAGAGCGACGGTCTCGCTTCATGCAGGTCGACGTTCAATCCCGACCGTCCAAGTGGTTGGGCACCATTCCTTCTCCCCGTCCCATCCCAAATCCTTATCCTGACCCCTTCCAAGTGCTATATAGTCGTAATGGCTTGGCGCTTTCCCCCGATAGTTCCCTCCCTTCAGGTGTGTCGCTTCACTGACCAGAGAAGCAGACTCTGAGGGAGACGCTATCATTAGGAACAATAAGTGACTTCATCCAGCATTTTAAACATGTATACAACTCAGGCATGTCAAACATGCGCCCGAGGGGCCGAATCCTTCCCTTTGCAAGCACACCTTGCACAAATGATACTGAAATATGGTAATTTAAGGGCCAAAGTTGTAGATTTTATCATTTATAAACTGTCACCTTTCCTTGAGACAAGAAATAATTATGTTTTTGGAGATGAAAGGTCAAAACACGGAGGAAAGTTCAAGTAAGTTTATTGAGACAAGGAAAAAAATACATCTCAAAGGGATAGAGTAGCT